>JBAMJV010006745.1:0-84382 GCA_037951105.1 Echinarachnius parma | reverse complement strand
TGACAAGATAAAAAATATCTAATCCGGTGCTTGCAGAGAAGTGTATCCATACCATATGGCCCAAAATAGGCCATGCATGGACATGTCGGAAATGAAAGGACAACAGTCACACCATACTAGCTTAATAGTATAAGCCTTCAAATTTTAAAGGGATAGTTGAGTTTTGGTAAAGAGAGTACAGTTTGGGTCAAACTTCACAATTACAGTACAAACTAAGTAATAGTAATAGTTATCACTCCACCATGCTCGAAAGGAATGCAAAATTATAAAATGACTAAGTATAAAGCCTGTTAAGTGTGTATCAAAAAGAGCTGTTAAAACTCAAGAGTGGCGCTCTCGTAAGGCTCATTGTTTCAACCATTTAAAATAAAATGATCAACAACTATTAAAAAACCTCTTGTAAATTTTTGAAAAGGGGAAGCATTACAAAAAAAATTAATGGGTGGTTCAAAATTGGGGCCCCACAAGTTATTACAAATGGTTATGTTAAAGGGGTAGTACAGTTTTGGTAAGGCTGAACTTGAGTAACCAAAACCTGCACAGTAACATTACAAACTATAGTTATATAACTCCACCATGCTCGAAAGGTATACAAAATTACAAATGACTAAGTAAAAAGCCTGTTATTCAAAAAGAGCCATTAAAACACAAGAGGGTGCTCTCTAAAAAGTCATTGATTTCAACCATTTTTCATACAAAATTATGCATCTATAGATGTTTTGTTGAGAATAATGATTTTTAATAAGGAGAGATCAACAACTATTTAAAAACCGCTTTTGACAATTTTTGAAAAAGTTTTTTAAAATCATTGAATAAATTTGGCTACAATGTAAATAGTGCCAGTGGAAAAAATGCTAGTGGTAAAAATGCAAGGGGAAAATATGACAGTGTAAAAGACTGCAAATCTCTTTTTTTCTCATCAAGATTATGGTACATGCCCCCCCCCCCCCCAAAAAAACAAACAAACAAACAAACAAAATTAATGGCTTCAAACCATTAAAATGCTTTCATTTGCCCAGGATTAAACTTAATACGTGTGGTTTGCGGTTGCACTATGTGAGATGGGTGGATTGGTGAGTCCTGAAAAGGACTATGGTAGTCCTAGAAAGGACTGTTGGTGTCCTAGAAAGGACTGTTGGTGTAGTCCTGAAAAGAACTGTTGGTATTCTTTCTAGGAGAGTCCTAAAAAGAACTGTTGGTAGTCCTAGAAAGGACTGTTGATAGTCCTAGAAAGGACTGTTGGTAGTCCTAGAAAGGACTGTTGGGATAGTCCTGAAAGACTGTTGGTATTCTTTCTAGGAGGAGTCCTATTAGGACTAAAAAGGACAGTTGGTAGTCCTAGAAAGGACTGTGGATTAAACTTGTTTCATAGACAGACTTTGTATTCATATACACTGTACATGTCTATAAGTCATCTTCGAAAGTCGTTGCATTGTACTGTAATTTGCTAATTGACATGGTGGACATAGTTGGCATACAGAGGCTTCTATCCGTTTTTGCGATTGGGCAGGGGGCATTATTTCCCTGATTCACTGGTGAGAGAGAGCCAAATGGCCCACATTGACTTACCCAGATGTGAACGAGTGGGGGGGGGGGGGGGGGGGGGGGGGGGGTGGCAGGGCGGGTGGTGGCAGAAAATATTTTTCAATTGACAACCCAGAAGCTTTTTGACTTTCGAAGATGACTAACATACATGTATAGTATATACGAATACAAAGCCTGTCTATGAAACAAGTTTTATCCTGGGCATGTGAAAGCATTTTAATGGTTTGAAGCCATTCATTTTTATGCCTCCGCAACGAAGTAGCCGGAGGCATTATGTTTTCGGGTTGTCCGTCCGTCCGTACGTCCGTCCGTCCGTACGTACGTACCGTACGTCCCGTTCTCGTGATCGCGTTATCTCAAGAACCGATTAACGGATTTTCACCAAACTTGGGTCATGTATGTATCTTGGGGGGCCAATGATCTGATTAGATTTTGGGGTCATGAGGTCAAAGGTCAAAGGTCACAGAGCTCATTATATATGCAAAAATAGCTTGTGATCGCGTTATCTCAAGAACCGATTGACAGATTTCACCAAACTTGGGTCATATATGTATCTTGGGGGCCAATGATCTGATTAAATTTTGGGTCATGAGGTCAAAGGTCAAAGGTCACAGAGCTCATTATATATGCAAAAATAGCTCGTGATCGCGTTATCTCAAGAAGGATTGACAGATTCTGACCAAACTTGGTACATGTATTGTATCTTCGGGGGCCGATGATCTGATTAGATTTTGGGGTCATGAGATCAAAGGTCAAAGGTCACAGAGCTCATTATATTGCAAAAATAGCTCGTGATCGCATTATCTTCAAGAACGGATTGACTGATTCTGACCAAACTTGGTACATGTATGTATCTTGGGGGGGGCCAATGATCTGATTAGATTTTGGGGTCATGAGGTCAAAGGTCGAAGGTCACAGAGCTCATTATATATATTATGCAAAAATAGCTCGTGATCGCGTTATCTCAAGAAGGGATTGACAGATTCTGACCAAACTTGGTACATGTATGTTCCTTGGAGAGCCAATGAACTGATTAGATTTTGGGGGTCATGAGGTCAAAGGTCAAAGGTCACAGGGCTCATTATATGTAAAAGTAGCTTGAGATTGGTAAATCTCAAGAACTGAATATCAGATTTAAATCCAACTTGATACCTGAATGTATAATAGGGAACAATTGTAGTCATTAGATTTTGGGGTCATGAGGGCAAATAAATTGCGTAATGGCGGAGGCATCATTTTCGACTGGCAGCACAGTCGAAGATCCATCTAGTTTATTTATTTTTTTTTGGGGGGGGGGGGGCATGTACCATAATTTTGATGAGAAAAAAAAAGAGATTTGCAGTCTTTTACACTGTCATATTTTCCTCTGGTGTTTTTTCTTCTGGCATTTTTACCTCTGGCATTTTTACCACTGGCATTTTTGCACTGGCATTTTTACCACTGCATTTTTACCTGAAACCATAAATTTGGGGCCCAAATTTAGTACGATCTGATATATTTATTGATATTTCAGGCATTTCTGAACCAATTTTGACCAAATAAAGTTCTTTCAAATTCGACACTCAGTTTTTCATTACCTCACAAAAAAATTGTGTTGTGCAGCGCCCTCTCTACCAAAACTGAACTACCCTTTAAGAATATTTCAGCTATTTCTGAACAATTTTGATCAAATACATGTAACGTTTATTCTGTCATTAAAATTGTATGCTCTTTCAAATTATTTGACACTCAAGCAGTTTTTCATTATCTCACAAACAAATTATTTTGTGTAGCGCCCTCTATACCAAAACTCAACTATCCCTTTAAGTGCCAATAAGTTGGGCATGTTGTCTCAGTATAGATTATTTTCCCTCAAAACTATTTTTATATTTTTAGTCTTGCAACTTCCCTGCATTCATTAATAAATGACTAGGTTCAGAACTGCAGTCCATTCACAGTCAGTGTTACCAAACTCGTCTACAACAAGAAACAAGCCGGGGGAATCTCAAAATTAGCATACTTGGCTAAGCGATGGAAGATACTGGCACGTGCGCCTATACAAATTTCTTGCAAATGTCCGCAATATGCCTTTTCGTGCTCCCATATGGTTAACATCATGTAATTTAAATGAACCCAGGCCACGGTACATCAGAAAATGACCATAAGGCAATGCTAGAAATCATGTATTTTTTGCGTTGTGACTCAGTTCGGCAAGTAAAAATACAATTGTTTAAATATTTTATGCATGTTTTAAAAGTGGGCAATGATGCAATGCAGTTGCAAATTTTAATAAAAAGGAACAGTTTTAGATTGCAAGTTCAAAGATAAAACTGTAGAACACTACTAGATTTACAGTGTAAATAGGACATACTATCACTAGGTAGTATGACCATTTACACGCTAAATGGATTTCCTGGGCTTACAGTGTATAGACCAATTATGTGCTAGCATCAACCCCAAAAATACTTTTTTTTTCATGAGGGTTTTTTTTTAAATAGGGAGAAAAACGCCCTCGTGAAATTATTCACGAGGCTATTTTGGGGTTCACAGGGGCTCTTATTTTTGTTTTCATCGTTAACACTGCTCACGGGTCTAATAAATGATTATCAATATTTATCTATCCGATTATGCCATGTTTGGTACGTTTCTGGCGCTTTCCGATCATGCAGAATGATTTTTTTTTTTTTTTTTTTTTTCGCCCCCGTGCCGTGGCTCACGGGGGCGATTTCAAAGGATTCGGGGGCGAATCGCCCGTCGCCCCCGTGTATTTTTTTGGTTGGCTAGCATGCCAAATGAGCCAGCTTTGAGCATGCATTACCTATGATACACAACAGAGTGGGCAACTAGTACACTTTGGTATGCTACACTCTAATTTGATTTTGTTTGGGGGGGGGGGGGGGGGGGCCCTTAGTTTTTAATCCATGTGAGTATATTTAGTAAGGACTTGACAGAAACAAATTACAGTTTAATATTCTCCCTTATGAATCATTCTATTCTAACAGATTGGTCTGTTGAATAGAAGCCTGTAATCACCAACATCATGAGCTCCGCTTCTTGCTACACTGCGGGAAAGCCCGGTCACTACGCCCGTGACTGTAACAACCGAGGCGATGATGATTACCGTGGTGGCGGTGGGCGTGATCGTGATGACCTACCGTGGGCCGGTCCGCCGCGATCGTGACGACATACCGTAGTGGCGGAGGGTGTCGGTGGTGGTGGTGAGCGCAGGGGAGGTGGTGAGCGCAGGGGAAGGTGGTGGTGGCGGTGGCGGGAAGAGGTAAGTTGAACATTTGGAAATAAATGTAGTTGATTCAGACCCTGACACTGATAAATAAGGACCCCAAAATGACAACGATAATATACTTCCCCCATAAATGATCATGAATAGTTAAATCGCATAATCATTTTCTGTATTCTTGCACATGCAGCGCGAGCTGCCTTGAAAAGAAGCACTTGTAATATAGAATAAACTACCCCCCCCCCCCCCCCCCCCCCCCCAATAAAAAAATGTCTAATCAAACTTTTTCATAATTAAAGCAATAGGAACAACTTGAATATCCATTATATGTTAAGTTATGAGTACAGTTGGGTCAAACAGAATTTTAGTTACAAAAACTTGTCAGTAATCATTTAAAAACTAACTAATAATTTAAGGATGCTTGCTTGAATGGAAGAAAAACATTAGATGGCTAAGTAACAGGCTTTTTGCATTCAAAAAAGCAGATGTCTAAACACAAGAGGGCACCCTCCAGCAACCAAGTTGAACCATGTTTTAAAATCAGATATGTGAATGATGTTAGGTAAAAATAATTATACAATAAAAGAGATCCATTTTCAGAAATGTGTTAGAATTTATAAATATTTTCTTAATTGAATAAAATGCTGGTCGTCCTCATTTATTTCCAATCATATACCAATAGACAAATTAAAGGGATCTAGTAACTTTGTTCACATGTGCAAAAAGTGATGAATGGTTGATACAATGTATATTGTTATCTGATAAGTCCACTGGGTATTGTGTAAAAATCTTCAAGTTAAAATGAATGGTATATGGCCCGAGTAATGAGCAAAAATGCAAAGTGATATTCACTAGCTCATGAACTGACTTTGTACTCGGTACGACTATCAGTGATAGTTAAACGATTCTGAACCACATTCAATCGTAAATAGTTTTTGAAGAAAGGTGAAATTCTAAAAACTGGAACCTGTTCCATGCTTCTATTATACACATGGTACGAATACAACACGGCAGGGCTCCACACTCGCCTTTTTTGTGAGTGGCCCCGGTCGGGCCAGTGAAATAATTTCTTCCCCTTTTCTGGTGGCCCGACAGAAAATTTACTGGCCCGAAAATATTATTTTATGAGTTAACTTTTTATTATTCAAAATATGTCTTTCCTAATCAAACTGTTATTATAGATGAAGCATGACATTAAAGAAAACAAGATTTCTCATTTTGTCAATGTCTGGTTTGAAAATCTGCTTACCAATCGGGCCACTGATTTTATACATTTTTGCTGGCCCCAAGTGCAATTTCACTGGCTCCGGGCCAGTGCGAGTGTCGAGCCCTGCAACACGGTATGAGGAAACCGCTAGAATTCTAATTGAATTTTGAGGATTTGTTACTAGATCCCTTTAAGAAAAATCTAAACTATTTTGTGACAATCTTTTTACTGAAGATTTTCAGTTGATTTTTTTTCTAGAATTTACTTTCAAGATTCCTGATTCCTGATTTTCATTCAGCAACTTTACCCCATATTTGTTTGATTCATAATCTGCCAGTGAGACAACTCTTGAACTGTTCAAAGTAGTCGGGATTTGCATGAGACCTAGAGTTTATTCTTTATATAATGACCTTTGTATACACTTTTGTTATATTTATTGAGTTTTCTAGAAGAATTTGTACAAATCTAAGAGAATAAAGTCATCTCAAATTTAATTACAACTTTTTAATATCTTGCAAATCTGCGTACTATGCTCAGGTCGCTCTTCTGGCACAGACGGTGGGTCTATGTATGTTTATTTTCATTTTGTTGGTTTGCGTTGTGTACGTATTTAGACCATACATTTAATATACATACATACATGTAGATGAAGCATGATATGTTGTATCCTGATGTTTGCTGTGACCCGACCCCATTGTATAACTGCTGTGTGGTAGTTGTGCGATTGTTTTTCTTTTCTTTTTGAATGTACTTACATGTAACTTTGTGAGACAGACTTCAAAGATATTCCTTGAATCCTTGTGTTCATGTAGTGTACTAAAGCAGTGGATCTGTGTTTAGATAATCAAGTAGTTTTTTTCTGTAACCTTATTTAAGCTTGCAGTTTAGTTTGCATATCTTGAGAACAAGTAGAACTTATTTATAGTTCTTGTAAGTAGACTGACCCTGAACATTATGGGCACGCATTTCAAAATAATTGTCTTTTATTGAATTCCTAAAATGTTGTGTGCTTGTTATGGAATGTGGATAGGTTCACTAATAATCACTTAAATTTAGTCTTGTTCTTTCATTTTTATTTTTGAAAGACAATTCAATGCATCTGGACAATGCTAGTGAATGAGACTGCAGTTCGCAATTGCTTATGTAGAGAGAAAGAATATCAATGTGGCAATGTAGCATTTATGCAAATAGAGTAAAAGTACTACAACTCCCTACTAGCGAAAAATTAATATTTTAATTCGGGGCTCCTTTTCGGGGGCTACTTTTCAACTTTCGGGGGCTACAAATTTCCGGGCTTCTTTTTTGAATTTCAGGGGCTACTATAAGCTATAATGTAGCCTACCGATAGGCATCGGGCTGTCTAGCAAGTACTAATCGCGTTATGGGGACGAAGCAACAGCGATCCCCAACCCCATCCCAACGCCTATCGTCACTCGTGAATGCGAACAGTTAACTTTCTTTTATTTACTTTGTTTCGTTCGTAGAAAATCTACGACCCCCTGCAAAGCTCTTTCATGAATATTTATGTGACATGGACCAAAATAGGCCAATGAGCGATGAGGCTGTAAACGTCATATGAACTCCGTATACCTAGTGCATGCAGTGTAGAACTCGGGCCAGTCACACACAGCACACTGCGCCATTTACTTTGTACACGCGCTGTTAGTCTAATTCTAGACCCTCGGAAATTGATCTCCGCCACCCCGAAAAGCACTGCTAAAAACGAGAGATCTGTATTCATGATTAATCGCGGGACAGATCTCTCGTTTTTAGCAGCGCTTTTCGGGGTGGCGGAGATCAATTTCCGAGGGTCTAGACTAGACTAACGTGCTGTGCGCTGTGGCCGAGTTCACATGCAAGGCTTATGAATAAGGCTGAGTCGGTTTCGGTCGATCACACCGGTTACCGACCGTTTCAATCGGGACCCGGTTCGGTATATCGGGAAACAGTGCCCCGAAAAAAAAATTTAAAAAATAAAATGTTAAAAAAGAAATTAAGATTATCACAATAATGTAGCGGAATTCAAATAAAAACGGGCAATTGATATCATTTACTTTAAAGAGTGGTTATCTTTCGAGAAATTCTTGGTTCATTACTTCATTTGACAGTCAGAAATTGAACAGGAGCGCAAACTTGCTAGTCATTTGAACGATATTGTCGGCGGATGTGCACACAATGTTAGTCGATACTCCAGGGGGAGTTGTCTGATGGATCTTTGTATGATGATCCAGCTGATGAGCCAGTGCATTCAAAAGTGGCTCAAAATACGTTTTTTGGTCATTTGCACCATTTAAAATGTTTTGATATTCTACTTACATGATTTCATGGCGTTTGACAGCCGAACAGAACAAAAATGAGCCCCAAAACAATGAAAAAACTACTCAAAACATCGATAAAAAACGACTACATCGCTCCCATTCGCTCGTATACCCTGTGTGCAAGTTACGGACTATGTTCCAGTCCGCCCTCTATCGGCAAGATCCATCCGCCAGGAATTGGGGAAGTCCCCGGCGGATGGATCTGCGCAAGAAAAGAGACCCCGTAACTTGCACCACAGGGTATACGAGCGAATTGGAGTGATGTAGTCGTTTTTTATCGATGTTTTGAGTAGTTGTTTCATTGTTTCGGGGCTCTTTTTTTTCTGTTCGGCTGTCAAACGCCATTCGAAATCATGTAAGTAGAATATCAAAATGGTGTTGATTGCGAAAAGGCTAATTTATAGCCACTTGTTAAGGGCATGCAGTGGCTCACTGTCACAAGCGATCGTACATGTGATGTTTCCCCCGCCCGACTAGCGGGCTAAGTTTCTGTGAACCGTGTTGCGATGGGCAATGGTGAACAAACGATCGATTTCTAGGTCCAATTTACTTCGAAAAAAAGTACTTTTCATTCGAAACTGAGTTAATTCTGGATAGTCTGTAACTATTTTCCCGTAAAGATTGATATGTAAATCCATAAAAGCCTCGGTATTTATAATGTTATTTGCATATAAAAAGAGCAATATAAGCCCCCATACAGTGCATTTTGCCGATGCGTGCACGATTGCGTGATTTTACCGGTCGAGTTTCGAGGGTAAAAATTTATCGGGATTACCGGTTCCCGACCGGTAAAAGTTTATCGGGACCCGGTTCCGACAATTACCGACATGACTCAGCCTTACTTATGATCATGCATGAAAATACACTCATCACACATACAATAAACATATATGAATAATGATGAGTTCACGACTGATGATAGGCGCTCGCGCTTTGCGCTCGGGTTCGGGCTCGCCGGTTGTCCGTCTCCATATTAGCGATTAGTACTTGCCAAAAAGCCTGACGCCTATCGTATAGGCTAGCTATAATGCTGTAAGTGATCATTTGATAAGCATTTGATCACAATCCAAACAGAAAATCCCCCCCCCCCCCCCCAAAAAAAAAAAAAAAAAAAAAAATAAATAAAATAAAATAAAAATTGGGGGCTCTTTTTGGGCATTTTGGGGGCTAATTCGCCCGCCGCCCGTGTATTTTTTTTGCCTGCTCCCTACAAGACCAGGGTGTTTCACAAGGATCTTAAGTAGAACTTAACTCTAAGTTGGACTTAAAAAGTTTCGAAAGCCATTAGTAATTTAGTTTCTTAGAAAAAATTGTTGTAAAAGTCCTTTTTCAAAGCATAAAATGTTGATTCAAATCATTATTTCTTTCTATTATCAAGTAGATTTCATGTTCTTGAGGCAACATTTATAAAAAGTGTACAATTCTTGCTTTGTTGCTTTTGAATGTATTGTATTCCAAGGATACAAATGGCTTATCATAATAGTTAGTGTCCAATTTAGAATCTTTGTGAAACACCCCCCAGTATCTTCAAAATTAACTTTTTACTTGTAGCCTGATTGAGGAAGTAAAGTACAATTGGTTGCATAAAAGTGGAATTTAGTGGCCAGTTGAGCCCTGTTTTAATCCCTTGACATGAAGTCTTTTATACTTTGATATCTACTTTCTTTGATATTTAAAAGACTTTGTTTGTGACTTCCACCTTTTTACTGTAGAGAGAAAAAAGGTAAATGTGCTAAAATATTTATGTTTTTAATAAAATTTAAAAAAAATAATCTGGAAGTGCGAGACTAGTAACACCTTCCTCACTAGGTGTTCAAACTTCAAAGTATAATCAACTTCAAGTGCAACATTTAGATCAATTTTTTTGCATGGATTTCCAAACTGTCAAGCATACAAAATATACAATATAGATGCACTCGGCATGATAGCTTATGAACACAATTTACGAAACACTACAGAATTCTGAAATAGTATACTAGTTTGGGGTAATGTAATTCCTACTCTGACATAAACTTGACAACATCAACACTGATGACAACAATAAATTAGATCCTTTTGGGTAAATTAAATCTTTATTTCTTATTCTTTTATTGTTTTTTACTTTTCATTTCAAGCTACTCGCTGTTACAAGTGTAATCAATTTGGCCACATGGCAAAGGCATGTCAAGAAACTGGTGAAGAGAGTGAGTATCATTCTTCCCCAAAATTACATCTTTTTCCCTTTTTTCTTTTTTATTGTTTTATTACTAGAAAGAGAAGGGGTACTTTTTCAAATTTGTCTTACCGAATGGTTAGACTGAAAGAAGTCGTCTGCCAAATTTTAATATAATGATTCATCTCTACTGTCAGAGGCAATGCTGAAACAAAGATGGGAGCCATGGAGCTATTGATTTATGTCACTTTAAATGGCATTTTGAAAAAAAGGGAAATATATAAATCTATAAATAATACTTTTCATAAGGGAGTAAGAATGTCACCTCTTCAAATTTCTCTCACTGTGGCTGATAATTGCTTCTACTTGAAATGGTTTTGGGTTTTAAAAATACTAACACACATTCTAGAACTCTTAACATTTGTTTTGCAGTGGACTCTATCTAGTGTCTCACACATTTAGGGATGGGGAAATATAAATTCATAAAACTAGTCACTTACAAACAAACAAACAAATCATACAAAATGTTGTTCGAAGTGCGAAAGTTGACGGGGTCAAAAAGTCATCTCACAAATTGACAAATACTTGTTAAGACACAAGGCTGCGAGTTGCACTTTTTAGAATGATTTTTTTGGTAAATAAATGATCACAGTTGGCGGTTTGTGACAGTTAAGCCTGAGGCCTATTGCATAAAATAAAATAAAAATAGTTACAAAAAATTGCAACTTGGCAGAACTTGTGTAAAGAGAATCAAATGCACAAAGTTCCCATCAAGTGCAACTCAAGTGCAAGGGGTTTGCATTAGCACAAAGTTGTATTTGATTTTTGTTTACAAATGTGTATGTAATATGTGATGGGCCTCTGGGCAGGCTTATTTGTGAAATACTGCTAGTTATAATATATTATAGTTTCCATGTACATGTAGGCTTTTTATGGATTGATTTGCAAGAAGTATGTGATCTTTTTAGTGGCTGGTTATTAAAGGGACATTTTCCCCAACATATAATCACCTTTGATTATGTTCTCTAAACATTAAAACACAATTTCATGCAAATACGACCAACATTGGCCTTTTGAGTAAGGGATGAGCATCATTCAAAGTCACTCGCTGTACGGGATAATCCCATTCATCGCGAACACCAAGGAGGCTGCCATTGATGTTTATGAAACTCGGATCGCTCTAAAATGTGACGTCAAACCCGAACTACTCTTTTTGTTGGCTCACATTTTGCCTTGTGTTTGTGCACAAACCCGCGAGCTGCGAGAGCTAACAAAAAGAGGCCGAGCTTGTTTGTTCGGGTTTGACGTAGCATTTTGGCGCGAACAATTCAAAACCCGGGTTTCAAACAATCTAATGGCAGCCTCCATTCTATATGCGATGAATGGGAATAGCCCATACAGCGATTGACTTTGAATGATGTCCCTCCTCTGTTCAGAGGGCAAACATTAAACATATTTGCATGAAATAATGTTTTAGTGTGTAGAGAAATTAATCAAAGGTAAATAGATGACGGGGGAAAATTTCCCTTTAAAGGGACAGGTCCACTTTTACAAAACAGCTTTCAGTTGACGGATGGGGATCAATGTAACACGCAAAAAAAAAATTAGATCGAACAGCCCTCTAATGTGGATTATACGAATGAAAAACGAATGCGTCCCTCCATTTATACTATATATCGGTCAATAAAGGAGTTCAACTGATTTAGCATAATATTACAACAATATTGTACTAATTCTCGTAAAGGTATTGTGTCACGTAGGGGTCATGCATACCGATCTGGCACTCCGTGAAATCTGTGTACGAACTTACTCACCGGCCGAAAATACGTATGTACCCATTAAACCGTCCAACAATTTAATCAGTTTTAGGTCTATAACTCCACGAAAAAGAGATTTCAAGCCCTAATTTTTTCAGGCATGCTATTAAATGACATTTCCTTTCATATAAGACGATAACCTCGCAACTTTTGAATTTTGGCTTGCAAAAGAGGATCTATCCCTTTAATGTATTTGTAACGTTATTTCTGGTGTTATGAATGTACAATACATAAGGACAACATGTGTATGTATGCACTGTGCATTATATTTTTGAATATGTATAGAGTCGTGTTCAATTTATTTTCTAAGAGTTTTTGTTTTTTTCCCCATCTGCAGGCCTGTGCTACCGCTGTGGCGAACCAGGGCATATCTCAGCCCAGTGCCCCAACCCCGAGATGGAGAATCGTAAGTAGCCAACAAACAGACTTCCATCTACATGCACTTTCAAATCAGGGATACTATATTTGTTGGGGGATACTATTCAAGCTTGCTGGCATGAAAATAGCACTCTAAAATGTGTTTTGCACTGAACTCTATGCAAATTTATGGGGACTCTTACATGGCTAATTTGCCCCGAGTCCTGTGTAATTTTTGCACTGTTTCAAATGTTTATTGATTCCAACTAGAGCTTAACAAAAATGTTGCTTGCCTAGTTTTGACTATTTTAATAAGGACTTATCAAGTTTTGGTGGCCTGGAACCAAATTTGTGTGGCCATTGGGCACAGACAAGCAGTAAAAATACTGTAACATGTGGTTGCCCAGCTGGGCATGTACAATTTAGCATGAATGAAATTTTAGTTACGCAAGGCTCGCTTTTGATGGCCAGCAGCAAGCATCATTGTCTATTCCAGAGGTGCATAATAAAATTTAAAAAACAATGAAACTAGATCTGTTGATGAGAAACAAAATGAAATGACATGAACCGCCCGAGAGTATAAAACACGATTGCTTACATTAGATTATATCACTTGACAAAGTGTTGCAGCAGCGCACGAAACGTCGTGATCTTTTAGATTCCTTGTTGACCATACATTGCGAGACAAATGAATATCACTAGCGATATTTTTTCGATACTATATCCGCAATGAGTACCGTATTTGTCGGTGTATTAACCCTAATAAGGCCGGGGGGGGGCCATAATGGCCCCCCCCTCCGGAATTTTTTTTATTGCTCCAAAACGCTGCAAGATGACGCGCTGCTGCTTGGTGAGTTTTTTCTTTCGGGTCTTGCGCACGTTTTAAAACAAAAATTTCGAAAATCGGACCCTCCGTTTCAAAGTCACGTGACCTTTTGTCTATGCATGTCAGCCCGAAAATCGCTAAATTTCGTGATTTGTGTACAAAACATATGGAAATATCAATTTTCATAAAATGAGGTGTATTATTAGATATTTGGTGTTGTTTACATTTTATATGTTGGTTTTGGGGTTCAAAACAGTTAAATTATAGTTAGAAATAAAATAAACAACAAAAACAATGAAATACATAAGTTAAAAAAACAAAGAAATACATAAGAAATTAATAAAACAATAGAAAACAAAAGGAAGAACCAGGCTCTTCCAATTTTTTTTGTTGTAGTATCATTCCAAATGCTCTAAAGAATATATGTAGTGAAAACCAGAGTTTAATTATGAAGAATATATGATTTATGGGTAAAAATATGAATTTCATGACTTATTTGCATAAATTACCATAAATATGCAAATTAATGAATTTTTCAAAATTTTTAAAAATTACCATTGTATTCTATACACTTCCCTTATCACGCGTGCAAATTTTTACGGCGATCGGCCGCTCCGCGGCCGAGATCTTAGGGGGGGGCCATAATGGCCCCCCCCCGGCCTGCTGAAGACCTCAAATAGCCCGGCCTTAATAGGGTTAACCGCACCCCTAAAAAATTTTTTTTTTTAAAGTGCGGTTAATACACCAGCAAATACGGTAATATATTTACTATTATGAGGATCATTGTATAGAACATTTTGTTATATTCATAAACTTGGAGCATAAGTAAATGTAACCGGGGATGTTGTATTTACCCTTTCTATCCCTCACAGTGAAGTGCTTCAACTGCCAGCAGCGAGGCCACCAGAAGCGTGACTGCCCCGAAGGAAAGACGTGCTACAACTGTAACAAGACTGGCCACATTTCGGCCGACTGCTCCGAGCCTCGCTCCTCGGACCGTGGAGATCGTGATCGTCGTGGTGGTGGTGGTGGTGGTGGTGGTGGCCAGACTTGCTACTCCTGCCATGAGACGGGACATCAGGCCTACAGCTGCCCCAACATGGTCTGCTACGGGTAAGTAGCTTGTGGATGTTATTTTTTAGTTCTTTTAGTATTTGTAGCATTTTTTTGGTAGCAGTAATAATGTGTTCTGCTTTAAAAAAAAGTAGTTTCTTGGTGTGATTTGTAGTTACAGCTGTATTGTAGTATTTTGTGGTAGCAGTTATAATGGGGCAAAGACACGAACATGATTGCTCTTCTTTCAACAGCGAAGAAAACCAGGGGCTTTCATCAAAGGGTCTTAGCTATGACCCTTGTCTTCTTATCTGGCGTGGAGCTACGGTATGTTTCCCACAGACCGTCGATAACCGTACAAAATTTGAAAGCTTTGTTAAGGCTCCTTAGCTCCGCGCCAGATATGATAAGACAACGGTCATAGCCAAGACCCTTTCATGAAACAAGCCCCAGTCTTTCAATGACTCCTCCTTTGCCTATGTGTTGTAATAGTGGTAGTTGTGGTCTTGTTGCATTGAATCTGTAGTATTTTGTGGTAGTAGTGGTTATGTAGCAATCCATGCTGCAACCCCTGCAATTATTAGATCCAACATATTCTTTTTGGGGACTTTTGCAAGTCTGCTACAACATGGCTCAGGGCTTTATGTTTTGGGCTTGTCCATCAGTTCTTGTTATTCACTATGAGCGAATTGAATAAGTTTAGGCCATGAGGTAAAAAAGTTCATGGTTAATCAATTTATTATAGCTCCTTCTCGATAATGCTAACAGTTATTCTCATTTTATATCTCTCTACATTCTAGATGCGACCAGAAGGGTCACATGGCCCGTGACTGCCCCAACTCTTCCCGTGGTGGTGGTGGTGGTGGTGGTGGTGGTGGTAGTGGTGGCCGTGGAGGTGGCCGTATGAGTGAAGAAAAGTGCTACCAGTGCGGCGAGAAGGGCCACTTTGCCCGCGACTGCAGCAGCGCTTGAACCATCAAACCCCACTCCGGGTATCTCCACCACAATATTCTGGTTTTCAGTCAGTTGATGCGGCAAAGATAGGCTGAGATTAAGAAAGGAACCAACATTATTATTTAGAATAAAACAGAAAGTGAAGACATTTACCAATAAATTAAGCAATTTTTAAAAACCTGAAAAGTGTGTACCAATTCATGATGAAGAGATGAGGTAATTCAACTGACACGCGCATCATCCTCGGAAGATGTGCGTTTCTTGTGTCGGCTGTCATCGAGTTTTGGTTGGGGTTGACAGTTCGAAAGCCCAAGAGAAAACCAAAAAAACAAAACAAAAGAAATTGTGTGAAAAATCAGGCCTGGCGTTGATTTCAAAAAGGAAAGACGCAGGTGTTTTGGGGGTAGGTGCATGCTGCCGAGGCAGATGTAATTCAGGATGGTCTGCTCTGCGCCGGGGGTGGTGTGCAGACAGAGTCGTCATGGTGACAATGAGTAGGGGGAGGACTAAATGGTAAACTATAAAAAAAAAAGAAGATAAAAATCAAGTCAAAATTCGGGAAAGGACCTGGTTGGTCGACTGATTTTGATGCTGGGGAGAGAGGAGTATCTGGTGGAGTGGAGTTTGGTGAAATTCTCGATCCTTAACGAACATCGCGGGATTGTCTTTTTCTAGTTGTTACAAACAACAACCAAAAAAAAAAAATTAGATTAATGTTTCAGAAGTAATGCTATGTAAAGAAAACTAACGTACAGAATTATTGTTAGTGCAATTTAGATTTTATTTTCTTTTTTTTGCTTTTTCTTTTCTTTTTGAAAGCAAGCACAATTTGATTATGATGAGTTGTAGTTTGTTTTTCTTAAGGATTTCTCTGTAAAAGTAGAAGAGAATGTGTGTTTTTTAGAATTGTTCAAAAAATAATTTTGGAAAGGACATGAAACCTAGATTTCAATGTTGGGTAATTATGTTCCGTCAATTAGAAAGCAGCTGTAATGTCGAATGTAGTACAATGCGTCAACTCTCATTTTATTTTGGTGTATATTACAAACATGTAACTCCAGATTTTGCATGAAATGCAGACTGATTTCAATTTTATTTGAATTGAGTTAGCATTTAATGTATTTTACACATTTTTACGGCATGTAAACGGAATCTTGTGTAGAGCCTGAAATACAATATCTATCAATGTCCTTGATTCATTTTCTATTTGTTCTCAATCTTGTGATAAATAGATATAATTACCGTACTATATATCGTAAAGCAAGTACAGTCATATACTTGACATAGCTGGTATTTAAGCTAAACCAACATGTCAGTATGTCATCATAATGCATTTACTTATGTAGAAGAGTTCTAGAAGACTTTTATTTCAGTGAGTAAACCACAGAACTGTATCCCTTAGTGTTTATTGTGAAGTACATGTACGTAGTTGGAGACTATTGCAAACTTTACACATAAATAAATGTAAATCCCATTGTATTTCCTTGTGTGTTCCACCCAATTTAATAAAATCCCTTGATCAGAACTGCGAATATACAGATAGGTAAAATACCACTTAAATCAGGAATATATCCTTATTTTTGTTTAATCCCCGAACAGTTTACACCTTATGCTTAATTCCATTGATATGGAACGTTAATCTAGCTTATGAAATAAATGGTATTGGAACAATTTATCTTAGAAAATCTTGCAACTAGTCATGTTCATATTAAAACCAATCATGTAGTGATTTTAAAATTCCTAACTGATAACGTAGAACTGGTTGAATGAGTAGAAGTGTTCTGATAAAACATCTATTTCATTATCAATGTATGTGCATAGTTGGTAATTCGGTAATTCAATCATACCAAATACATAAGTGAGCATATTCTGTCTTACTGATTTTTTATATATATTTTAACAAATATCCTGTGTTTGGTGGCACAATTTTAAATTTGTTCAAGCAGTGTTGACTGCATGTTATATCCCAGTAAGAAACTATATCTTAATGCTCACATTTCATTTGAATTGTCAATTGCAAATTTTCTGGCTCAAGGTACAAATAAAATAAAACCATATGATCACTGTTCTCTGATCTTAATGAAAAGAAATGTGTATTGTTTATTCTTATTTGATGCAGTTTCTGTATATGTATGTTTTTTTAAAGATTTGTTTGTAAAGGGAACCGTAATCCAAATACAGTGGAACCTCGTTATAACGAGGTCCTTGGGACCATGAAAATTGCCTTGTTATATCAGGGTAAAGAAATATAAAGAGCTGGGCTGGGACCAGCAAAATTACCTTGTTATAAGAGGGATTTGTTATATCCGACCTCTTTATAACGAGGTTCCACTGTATAATTGTTTGATATTTAAAAGTTCATTCCACCAACAACCATACATATATAAACAACTGCTGAGAATCATGCATGTGTCTGCAGGAACAGACTAGCGATTGGAACTTGGCCACTCTTTAAGTTTGTAAACAAAATATATCCTCTTCTGCAAACCCTTGTCTGCATTATTGAGCATAATGACTTCAGATTTTTCTGAAGTTTTGATGGCATGGACTTCTAAAACTGATCTTTCATATATGTGACTGGCTATGGCAAAACCCTGCACTTGTCGGTAGTTCTTGTTTTGAAGAAATTGGCATTTTAAGTTCACATGTGTGTAAAAGACTTCGTAAAATTGAAACCATCATATCTTCACCAATTTGTTAGAACAAAGCATCAAATGAAAGCTTGAGATGAGGCCATGGTATGAAAATCTACATTTTGATTTTTTACTGACAAGTGCCGGTCACATATAAAGTTATTTTGGAGCATTGGTTCCTTTTAAAATCTCAATATCGTTAGTGGGAGCTCTGGTATAACAAAACCCTCTTATAACATGGTTATTTTTGCATACGCACCCCCACCCCCCAAATTCAGAAAGGTCAACTTTTTACCGGCCTCGAGTCCACGTTCGGTCTCGGTCCCGTTTTTGTAAATTACGCACCCCCTCCCCCCTTTCACAAAGATCCTAAGTTGAACTTAACTGTAAGTTGGACTTCAAAAGTATGGAAAGCCATTAGTTTCTTTGAAAAATTGTTGTAAAAGTCCTTTTTCTATTATCAAGGAGATTTCGTGTTCTTGATGTAACATTTATGAAAAATCTAAAGCATTTTTGCTTTTGAATATATTTTATTCCAAGGCTACAAACGAGTTAAGTAAGGTCTAAATTTTAGCAATCGAATGACGGAAATATTTTGTCAATGGTTTATACAGATGCATTTGACCCTTGTAACATTGTCCAACAGGGGAAAATTGGAATTAATTTTTCTAGGGCTACTTTTCAAGCTTACCGGCATGATCACACTCAAATTTGTTTTTCATTGAACTCTGCAAATTTATGGGTCAGTGCAACGAGTTCGTGACTATCACTATTTTCGCTCATAACTTGGCCATATAACATGACATTTTCACACATTACTCAGTGGTCATATCAGATCACAAATTTCATCAACCAATCATCACTTTGTGCACATGTCAACATGTCAAGAGGACGGACATTACCTGCTGATGGACAATCAAATAAATAAGGCTAAACAAATTATTTCCAAGAGCATTTCATTTGTTTAATAATTTCATATATTTCATAAAGGGTACAGTATATGTACTAAAGTTTATTTGTACAGGCAATATTACGATGGGTTTATCGGTAAGTTAAGTACAAAGTACTGGGCATTGTGCTAAGTAACTACATGTACTAAATAGTTTTGTACTGAAATTAGTTTTGGAAATCCACCTATTGAAAACTCAGTACACTATCGAATGCCTACCGCACAAATCGATCAATCAACATTTAATTTAGGAATTCAAATCTGCCAATTTACAAGATCGCCTTTGACATGATTTCGCCACAATTGCATTATTATCCTCATTACATTTAATATATTAGATGTTTATTAGGGGAAACTTGCTCAAAATGTTCATACAGTGGAACCTCTTTATAATGAGGTACCTGATATAGCGAGGCTATTTCACAGGTCCAGGTTTGATGTATTTTTTATTTTTAAGCCCCGATACGAGATATCTGATATAAGGTTAATTCAATGGGTTTGAGGTGCTCGTTATAATGAGGTTTCACTGTTATATTAATAAACACCATGCTATTTACCTACATTCCATGCATATATGTTTACTGCACACTTTGGCCTTCCTTCTTTTTCTATTAACAAACTCTTTACTCAATGTCGTCAGTTACATTAGGCTGCCATTGTTTACAATACTATTCTGTATTCAGCAAATTCAAATGTACACATTAATAATGTGAGGCGCTTAGAGATGATTCATACTAGGCGCTATATAAATCAAAACATGATTTTTTTTATTATTATCATTATTATATATTACTGGTAATCAATTCAATTTTCAAGCACATAACACAAATACAAAAAGAGAAATGCAAAAAAACATGGTACAATATATTAAAACAATTCCATATTGCTGTTTGAATTGCAAGAGCGTATATTTTATTAAGATGTGTGCGTTTTCTAGACCGATCCTAAATTCTGCCATCGCAGTTTAATAATGTTGTCCTAAATTGCGTTCAAGCATCAAAGCTTTATAGTCTGCCCACAGCCTCCAACTAAATTGTCTACTTGCATTTTCTTGCAGAAATATACCATGAAGTTATTCTTCCTTATTGCAAAACAAATTAAAGTGATAAATGAACATTAATTCTGCCACCTCCACACCAAAATAAATATAGAAGTTGCTCAAGTTAAGTGATAATTCTTCTCAGAAATAGAACAAAGTGAAAAGATAAAAGGCACATGCAATACCAAAGTTATAAAACAAAATCAAGTAGATATCTGATTTAACAGTGAAATGAAAAGTATAATATATAAGAAAATCATTAAAAAGATAAAACATAAGTAAATATAATTGTGCTACATGTACTTCCATCTTTTCGAAATCTCATATTATAAAGTATAACCATTCACATAGTGAGAATGATGAGAAAAACCACCATCACTGAAATTGCCAATAGTCTGTATATCACGATCAAACTGTATTAAAATACGCTACAAATGCGAAAAATAATGATCAATGAAATGGAGATAGAACAGCAATAGAGCATTGTCTAACTCTGAAATATAACCGATTAGTTTCAAATAATAAAATATAGGATGATCTTTTCAGAAACAAAGAATATACAGCAAGAAAATCATCATTTAAAAATAACATGCAAGTATGATGAACAATGTGGGAGAAGAAAGATAGCATTAGATAATTTATATTCCATGTATTTATATGAGAGTGGATAAAGTGATTATGTATACACTAATATTAAGAAGACAAGTTGTTACAGTAAGCTCAATCGATTTACAAAACTAGATGGATTTTTGACTGCGCGCAGTCAAAATGATGCCTCCGCTATCGGGCGATTTTTACATCAAACCCAAATTAACATGCACAGAATTATAATTCTGTAAACTCTATTTTTAAGGTTAATCATCATCCAGATCTTGACCTTGACCTTGTGACCTCAAAATTGTGTTACTACATCAGCTCTTTATTCAGGTACCAAGTGTGATTGAAATCTGACATTCATTTCTTGAGTTTTTACAATCACAATATATTTTGCATATGAACCTTGAACTTTGACCTCATGACCCCCGAAATTATAGGACTACATTGGCTCCCTAAGATACATTCAGTACCAAGTTTTATTGAAATCTGACATTCAGTTCTTGAGATTTTGCTATTACAAGCTATTTTAGCATATCTACATCGAGTCCTGTGACCTTGACCTTTGACCTCATGACCCCAAATTATAAGGCTTCATTGGCACCCTAAGATACTTTCAAATGCCAATTTTGATTGAAGTCTGAGGTTCAGTTATTGAGATTTTGCCATTACAAGCTATTTTTGAACATATATTGTGCTCTGTGACCATGACCTTTGACATCATGACCCCCCAAATCTATTCAGATCATTGTCACCCCAATAAATATGTACACTCACACCAAGTTTGAAGTTGATCCGTCAACCGGCTCTTGAGATATCGCGAGAACTAAAACAGGACGTACGTACGTACGGACGGACGGACAACCCGAAAACATAATGCCTCCGGCCACTTCGTTGGCGGAGGCATAAAAACAACTTAAAGGGAATTCAGACCGGTATATTAGACGCGTGGATCCATCTTGCGCACTTTTACGCACAGTACGTAATCCCCATTGGCTCAGTTATAAGTAGCGATCGCAAACTGTCCCACTTCCGAATACCCGAGTCAAAAAAGCATCAAAAATAGTCGCGTTCGGAATGTTTGTACTAGTCGAATGGAGATCCATCAGAGATGTTTACGAGCGAAAATATCACGTAACACGCTTAACCGCAACAGACTTCAAAGTGCCGCTGTTTGATGTCTTAGGTGACAGCGTGAGAAATTCTTGCTGCATGCAATTTCATAAGAAGGCCCGTGTTCAGATATTTCGAAGCACCGCTCTTCGATCGATCCAACACATATCGTGAGTTTACCTCGAGAGATTACGGTGGAGTCGAGTTGGAATTTGCTGACTACCCATTATAACCCACGCATATATGTCTTTAATGTGTCATTTCAACTACGGCATTCAATATTGGCAGGTTTCAATGTACTAGGGAAGCTTGCATGAACATGAAGACCATTTACCACCAGGATCCTGCCCAGATCAATTGGGGTCTTAAATTAACGAAATCACTGAATTGGGTGCAAGATCTTATTTGAACATTCACTCTTTTATTGTGGTTGCTTTCAAAGTATATACATGTTGTACAGATTGCATGAGATTATCCCTGCAGCATATGCAAATATTTCCATTACACAAAGGAAGAAAAAAGTAAATACCGTACTAGTAAATAGTAATGTTTATTCAATATTTTTTCAGCAGTTATTACTCTATTCAAAATTACAAATCAGTTCATTTATTCAAGTCTTAACTATTCATATTATTGCAACGTAATTATGTATCCTTGCTGGCTTAAAAAATAAGGAATAGAACTTAATGTTATCATCCCATGTGTATATTAGTATTATAATTGTTTTTAATCTAGAAAATTAAGTGACAGTTCTTCTACTCATGGACAACAACATTGCAATGGCAAGAATTACTCAAAATGGAACACTCAACAACAAATCTTTAACCCATCTGATGGTTTAATTAAATTGATTTGGGTATAACATGCATTGTCCATAGACCCCAGCCAAAGTATTTTTTGGACGAGTCCGGAATGGGTTACTCAGGGCTCCACACTTACCTTTTTTGTCAGTGGCCCGGTTGGGCCAGTGAAATAATTTCTGGCCCGAAATTTTATTTCATGAATAATTATTTTTACTATTCAAAATATCACTCTTTCCTGATCAAATCTGTGATTATTCATTAGAAAAGCATAACATGGAAGAATACTAATTTTGTCCATGTCGGGTTGATAATCTGCTTGCCCAATCGGGCCACCAAAATATGACTTTTATACAAGTGCAATTTCACTGGCCCCACTGTTACCATTGTTATCAGAGTTTGATTCACAGATGTGTAAATCTCACAATGCTATGTTCAACCAAATGTACCCAAAGCAAAATTACAGTAACTAAACAATGCATTTTAGTATGTTTCAAGAAAAGTTGGATCTGATTTATTACCCTGATATTTCCATGATAACTACAAATTTCAGAACAATCGTTGGTTATTACTGTCAGTTATGATACCTCATCCATTTTCTAGAGTGTGCCATTTTATAACATCCTTTGTATATATTAAACAGTAGATAGTTATGAGAAAGAAACAAATTATACAAGAAAATAACGCAAAAACCTTAAATGCAAATTTCGTAAATGATTTGCGCATAAATTACACCACATGTGTGTGTACATATCATAATAAATTAACTGGCATATACATTAAAAATTAGCTGAATCATGTGGCTGAAATACAATCAAGATTCTTCTTCAAATGATAAAATAAATTGCAATTATAATATAAATATGATGTCATCTTGCTTCACATATCATTTATTAACATTATTTGCACTTTTGCAGCAAGTTCTTCTTCTAGGTTTGATAGTACTTGATTACAAACTTTCTTCACAAGTTAATACGGGCAAATTCTAAATATAATATAAGTCTTCTACAAATTATATAACATGATTCTGTTAAGTTCATAAATAAGTTGCAACAGAATAGTTCAAATACTTCAATCTTGGGTGGGGTAACAGATTATACCTGCATGCAATATTAAAATGAAGAAACAAATAAATAAAACCCAAGGGAAAATTGATGATGAATTCAGACTCCCATATTCTAAATAAACATTTTACAATACAACATCATCTAAGAAAGAAATTCAGGCTTGTGAAATGTAAATTCCAATCGTATGCATTTACAAGGCTAGTGATACGCATATATTCAAGAAGCTAACCAGTACTTGAGCGTACAATGGCCTGCTTTAATGGGATACTTGAAACTCTCAGAAACCCCTTTTTAGAGAAATGAAAATACCTGAAAATGGTAAACAAATTTGCAGAAGAGTATCTGATACATTCAGTTGTAGCTACAAAAGTGAGTGAGTGTACCCGGAACAGTAAGTTGCAATTTCAATTCAACTTTTCACAAACATAACTAAAGAATACATATCTTAATTATAAACTTTAGGCTTTTGTATCTATAGTATAGGGCAATACAAAAATCAGATATTTGAGCTACTGTATGTATGACTGTATTTAACCTACATTGTAAGGTACTTTTTACAACCAATTTAAGTACAATTTAACCAAAGATTCTGCTTGTTAATGCATCATATCAACATTAAACAATTATAAGAAAAATACCAGGATGCACTGCTGCGAAACTATACCTTATCCTTTGTGGTTGTGGAAAAGGAAATGTTCTACTAGTTCCTTCTAAATG
The DNA here is from genome assembly GCA_037951105.1 of Echinarachnius parma. Taxonomy (NCBI): domain Eukaryota; kingdom Metazoa; phylum Echinodermata; class Echinoidea; order Clypeasteroida; family Echinarachniidae; genus Echinarachnius; species Echinarachnius parma. Next base: position 60,024 of record JBAMJV010006745.1, on the reverse strand, counting down.
TCAAGGTCAAACAATACCGTAAAATGGCTTTATTTTGATGTACATATCAACAAAATAAAGCATCTACTAACTTTTAAAGGTTTAAATTAACCCGTTCAGGACTGATCAATGTTGCTATAACATGCATTCTCCATAGGAATCTACCTGAAGGGGTTAAAATACCATTGAAAAATCATATACCTACTTGCCTTGAATATTTCACATTCTGACGACTTTTCTATCCATGTAAACGTATATATTCTGCATGGGCCTATTAAAAAAAAGTTGTACTAAGTTGTATTTTGTCAGAGAGGAGACAACATATTTCACATACACACATGTAGTTGAATAGGGTTAGAGCAAACATGAGGTAGCAATCTTAGAGATGTATACATTTTTGGTTAATATATGGAAGTATTTTGCATTACATGTATAATGTATATTTGCTTCTGTGCTTACTGTATGATGGACAAAGCTGCGATTATCTATTTAAAAAATATCTTTTCAGAAAGTTCTAAAGACAAAGTTGTTCAAACATAACTCTTCTGAAACAGATAAGTCTATATAGCATATATATATATTCAAATTGAATATATCATTATCATCCTTGCCTATGAAAAAACAAAGCAAGTTTTAATGCATAGTGATACATCAAATAATGTGTAGCATATAATAATACAGGATTTGCCAGAAAAAAACAACATCTATTATTAAAAGTTGTTTGTAATTTATACAAATTATTAAGTAATCAGGATAAAACTTTGATAAATGTATTTAAACTAAATCAGCATTTAAAATTTATTTCTAAAGGCAATGCTAAATAAATTGAAAATGTAAAAATGTATTACATGTACTGTAACTGAAGTTTTTAACAAATAAGCACACAAATATATTTCAAATAAACAAACAGTAGACCTGTTAAAGCGTTAAACTATAACTTTAAGAAGATGAGTTATTTTTCAAAGTGAGGGGGGAAATGGTTTTAGAGAAAAAATATCTATCCCTGCTCTGAAGTAACATTATTTCTGGCAAGCGCTTAGTTTTATTCTCAAATGTTCTGCCTTTTAATGCACTCAAACACACACACAGGCATGTACATGTGTGAGCATGCATGCACACACACACAGACACAAACACAAACACACATGCATACCTCCATGTACCTCCATACTTGGCATTTTCTAAAACTGAGTAAGGAATAGTCATTATTCCATTTACATACATCTGTAATCTGTCATACATAATTAAAGCAACAGGCACTAAACCACTTGACTTTTAAACTTTAGAATTTTAAGTTTCATAGTCTAATTTTTATCTCATATTACTTCATGTGAAAGAAGAAAATCAATCAAAATTCTGAGTTTTTAATCTCTTTTGAAATACATGAATTTCATTTTAACATTCACCATTCCAAATACCCACATTGCGTGTGAAGTATGAAGGGACATAATTCTTCCAGATATACATGTTTTGTTTTAATGAAGTGTACAGTATCAGTAAACACTATTGGATACAGTAAATCACACTTCCTGGTTCAGATAAAAATATATTCTTGTTTTTACACCAAATATCTCAAGTACCTCAGAAGGAAACTACATACATGTAATTCTGGGAAAATAAATCAAGGGTATTTCATAAGGAAATACTCTTTTGAAAGAGTAATGATTAGTACTAGTAATGATACATTACAACAACAAACAAGGCGATAGCCGTAAAGTGTCTCGCCCATTTGCGCGCAGTCATGCAACATTGGACCTCATTTGACCTACTTATGTGACCTTTGACCCCAGCATATCATGGAGGCCGGTATAGGGCATCTACCAATCATGTTTGGTTACAAACAGATGCAGGGTTGGAAAGTTATCGACCCTAATAGACTCTTACCCCCAAAACTTCACATTGACCCTCATTTGACCTTTGACCTACTTATGTGACCTTTGACCCCAGCATATCATGGAGGCCGGTATAGGGCATCTACCAATCAAGTTTGGTTACAAACAGATGCACGGTTGGAAAGTTATTCAAATTTTTGTAAGCGTCACGGACAGACAGACAGACGGACGGACGGACAGACGCAATTTGGATCCCTTAGTCTCCCCTCCACCTACGGTGGGCTCGACAAAAAGGATACACTTTCTAAGTTTAACATAGTAAACACCATTAAGTATCCATAAATGCGATGCCCCTCTGACCATATTTCATAATGCACTATAAAGTCACAACTTTACATCCATGGATATTTCTCATTCGATTTGTTCAAAGCTAGCACACAAAAAAATACACATTATTTGGATCATACGGGGTAGTCACTGCATCATCGTACAAAACTAAATAATTATACTCAATTACCTTTCTAGTCTCTTCCCTTTATTTACAACATATGCGCATTTCATTGTAATATGTTTGAAGTCTCTGCATCATTTCTTTTCAGATTTTAATTGTCCCTTTTCCTTTTCCTAACCTTACGTCAAACGTACCGATGTAAATGTAAGATTAGTTCAATGGAAGCCACAAGTATGCAATGAACAGAAAATTAAATAATGTTCAATCTTTTTATCTTGGATGTTCCATTATTCGAACACCCCAGACACCCCAAGACAACTCCAACGTATATCTGAAACATCATGTCTGATCTATGTCATAATTTAGGATGAGTTGTACGGAAGATTGTCTGCTATGCCTTCAAACAGAGCAAACACTTTTTGTAGTTTATGTTCACACTCCTCAATCCTCATCGTTTGACGTTTCATTCTTCTGTCTCAGTACTATAACGAAACAGACGACTTCAAGAATTGGGACGCATGCATGACATACCTACAACTGACGACATAAAATATAAGATGAGTTGCAAGGATCAAGGAAGCTCCACTGTACTCTAAGCTGGGCCTTCGAGCAGAGCAGATGACAAAGCGATGTTCACACTGCTCATCTTGGACGTTCCACTCTGCTAATCCAGATTAAAAATATCACAGACGACTGACTAACCCTTCATACGAATGTGCTCACACAGCAATCATTCTGTGCAATGGTTAATGTGCAGTGCGCTGCCACAGAATGGGTTCTACTGGAGAGATTGGCAAATGAAGTCATCCACCGAGTGTCCCAGGGGGCCGCGAAGAAAGCATCTGATGGGTTAAAGATATTTTGATTGTGACGTCAGCTTAACCATTTCACATCTTTTATCAATACGCCAGGGATGGATTCACACATGCGCACATGCAAGCTATCCTCTAGTAGTCTGTTAACGCTTGTATTACAAGGGAACACACAACATGCATTAGCTCGATGTTATTCTTGTGGTGTTGGCACTGAGAGAGCGCTTTCTCTCCACCTTGGTGAAATCACAGCAGAATTTGTGCATGTTTTACCAATTCTATGTTACTCCAACTATCACCAACACATTTACGCAGATAAACAAAAATATCCTTGAACAAAAGAGTAATTTTCTATCTCTTTCGGTGAAACTCTGCAACAAATGTTCCGACCCAACTACATCTAGATGTCTCATGGGCCATCGCATGACATGGGACAGACATATGTCCCCCGACTATTCTGTTACAAATGGAGGTTGTGCTACCTAAAAGTGCTAAATATGATCTATGCCTCTTGAGCCATGACGTGAAACGGAGCAAACAACGATCGCCAGACGCTGATAATACTGTTCCAAATGGCTGAAGCTTGAGATGCACCGGTGGGTATACCTGATGGATTAAGTGGGAGATGATATAAATAAATATAAACAAATAATAAACAAATATACAAAATAAAAGTTAGAGATAATTAGAAGACTGAAATGAAGAAAAAATAGAAAAAAAACAAATAAAAGGTTAGAGTGCACAAAATGCTGCGTTGTCATCAATCCAGGGCAATTATTAATTTATTTTCATTTCTATAAAACCCTTCGGTTAAATTAAATTGATGATTTGGTAAATGATATTTGATAGTTAAAATGAAACAGGTATTTTATCTTCAAATCACATGCAATTTATCCTAACTGATCATTCTTAGGTTTCACATCAAGCAAAGTTGATAATAATTGAAAGATTAAACGAGAACTTGTTTGAGATTTAATCTCAATTATATAAGTAATAATAATGAGGGTTTACGTTCATATGAGACCCCGTCAGTGCGCATGCGCTAATCCGCAATATTCGTAGATAGCCGAGGATGTGCCTGCTGAACCAAGGCAGAAAGATAACGAGAACTGTGATTAGTAATAAGACCCAACATTAGGGACGGTAAGGGAGGGAACGTAAACCCTCATTATTATTACTTATATAATTGAGATTAAATCTCAAACAAGTTCTTGTTTAAAGGCCAAGTTGAGTTTTGGTAATTTCCAAAGTGCCCCCCCCAACATCGATTGTAACGGATTTGGTTGATTTCAATTCCATATGAAAGATCATCGAAAAAAACATGGGAAATAATAATAATTTCCATTCAAATGCTCTAATTGTTGTGAAATTTGCTTTCAAAATATCATATAAAAGTGGTTGACGCCCGGGTATCACTTTTTAGAACCGCTAGTGCGAGGCACTAGCGTTCTATGTTCTCCTAATAAAAGACTGAAACCAAATATTTGTGTGCACGCTAATTGTGCTTAAAACTATACATATGATACGGTACTTACCAGCAATTTACTCTCCAATATGTGATCCAACTACCGGGTGGATTAAGATTATGATTTTTCCTTCCATTCCGCAAAAAATCAGTGATATATGCGCCTCATGGACCAGTCTCTCCGTGTGTTAGCGCGACTGTGAACGAAAGGCGAACGAATGCGAATGGGGCTTGCGAGTTGCGTCAACGGCAGTGTTGGAGTCATACTTCTATGGTTGCGATACATAATATACACGTACTACTGTATAGTATTACCGCACACAGTGACTGCACTACAGTCCCGTATTACCGCACACTGCACTATACAGTCCCGTATTAGGACCTACAACGCTAGTGCTTCGCGCCGAGTTAATTTGACACTTCGAGTTGTAACGGCTCTTTTTGAATGATAACAGGGGTTTTACTTTGTCGTTTGTAATTGTGTATACTTTTCGAGCATGGTGAAGTTATAACTATTAGTTTGTATCGTAATCGTGCAGGTTTTGGTTACTAAAGTTAAGTTTGACCAATACTCAACTATCCCTTTAATCTTTCAATTATACTACGTAATGCCATTTCGGGATTACGTTCATATGAGATTTTGAAGCTCAGCAGGTACATCCGATCCTGACAACAATATAATGTACAAATACATTTATTGATGTAGGTATGGCCGGCAGACAACAAGACCGTTTTACTGACAAAACCTTTTAGCCCAACTGACATTAGAGGTGTCTTGAAATCACTCCTGGCCATGTCCATTTGTGTCCATGAAGGACTTATGAGTGCACCTGTACATGCTATGCTCCTGTGTGTGCACCTGTGAAGTAAATGTTCCTGTTCTTCACTGATTTCATGTATATTAAGCGTAGAAATACTTTCCGTAGACCAGCCTGCCCATTGGGCCAGAACTCAATAGGAACAATATAAATATAAAATAATATATTTTCTACAAAATCTATTCCAGCTCTTTAGCCAAGTTAACATGTGCGTGAGGTACTAGTACTGTCCGTTACCCCCATTGTCTTTATTCTGCGTAAGAGATATCACAGGTAACTAAATTACATGAGCCTCCTATTCAGTGGGTGTGCCTTCATTAGATAGTGGAAGTTCCACATATACCCCGGATCCTTTTCGGTAGGAGGTCCACTGCACTATTATATGTCCAAAATACAAACAATACAGTGACTAGACCCCCTGGGTCGATATAGAAAGGTGTGCAAAGTATCATAGCCTAAGTCAAGCGTGAGGCGAAGAACCATGATAACACCCTATTAAACCTCCTTTAACCTCAGGAGAGCGTAATTAAAGACATCCTCGTACGACATAAGAGGGTGTTTATTTACTGGGCCTAATACCAGATATGCTGATAATGTGCTGCATGCCAGTAATCAATGACTCCGAGATCAAGCTTTCGTTTTCCGAAAGTCTGCCAATATCCAGGGGAGGGCACCTCAGTTGATTAAGCCTGATAGAACTATGAGCAGACCAGCTGCATCTCATCATACAGATTGTCCCAAAATGTTTAAGATAACAAAGGATGGGAATTTGGAGAAACTCAAATCAACAGTGAATGCCCCAATTAGGTAATAATTCATTTTACATATATCCACCCAAATAAGGCTAGTTCTGGGGACCAATTTCACTGAATGAATATGTATTCAGCACCTTAAAGTGCCTGTACATTCAGTCTGCCTCTGAGTTATTTTCCCATCAAACGGGCAACTAACATAATCTTTGAATATTATGTTTACTCGTGCATAATTCGCAATGAATGCTGTATGCTGCCTCGTCGCTATATATGACGGCTTGCATCAATCATATCAATACGGGGTAGTACATGTACATTGTCCACATTAATTACAAAGGATAGAATGTCACATTACCCAGCAGCTACCGTTCGTTAAAGGTAGTTTATGCCGTAAAATGTAGTTATGATATAGGCCATTCTATTTCTATCAGCAACCTGTGCATAATTAGACTGAGATTGATAATATAGCACCCAGCCATTCACACTAGCATGGATGCAACTCGAGCTCCGGTTTCGGTCTTCTCATGGGGGCGAGTAAAGATATCACATGGTGGGAACAACCAACCAATAAAGTTCCCCTCGAGACATAATCATTATTTTACAAATAATGACTTACATTGAATGTCGCTTTACTGGGAAAAATGTATTCTCTCTCTCTAAATAGATGACAATCGACGAGAGGTCCACACATTCGCCTCCTGGAGAATCAAAAAGATCTTCCAGATAACCTTGGCACCATGCCTTATCGAGCGATCCAAAATGATAATGCATATTTTCAAAGGCATTCTATTTAGAGCGCTTTGCATTATAAAGGTCTAAATATCATAGTTCTATATTCAAAATGAAGTCAATGAATATAATTTCTTTAGTGGGATGGGTGCTGATTTCCCAGGGTGAATAAAACCCAAGATGCACAAGAATGTCAGAAGTAGCTTAATAGCTCCCTTGAGTTGTGTTAATCCACTCCAATAATCAGGATTGTATCATCCAGATATCCTGACCCGACTTAATTTAGTATAGTGCATAGACCTGGTGATGTACCAGGGCCATAGAGTAGGGCTAGAATTGTCAGCATAAATCATAGTAATTCAATCCGAGGTATAAATTATCCTCATGGGTAGTTCGACAATATACAATATGGGCAATTCCACGGTAACGGAAGGACATTCAGACACAATTTTGGAACTTCAATCAAATAATTCCAGGATCCTGCTTTTGATTTTTTATTATAAATGGCATGTCTTTGATCCTTGTTGGGACACCTTTGATTTCCACTATTTCTAAAATTTTGACCGCATTATGTAAATTAGATATGGACACTAATGAGGCCGGTAACGGAAGGACGCCAAAATGGACATGGATTTTCAAGTTTTTTAGTTATGACCCATTCTCTGTGAAGTTACGAGGTTTATCATGTTAAGTTGGCTACTAGTCAATTTCCTTATGTTCACAGAGTATAACACCACCTTTTAAGAAAAATACCTACATTGGTATATTCATTATGAGAAATTAATTACTCCAGTGTTCGGTAACGGAAGGACGGTAACGGAAGGACCTCTGAAAAGTCTATTGGAATTGTACAATAAAATTAATTTTGAAATTTAAAGACCATTTATGAGAAGGAAACCTCTCTTTTGTGGTCTAAAATGAGTTTGTATCATAGATAGCATATGGACATCACAAGCATTTACATTTCTTTTTTTTTCTTACTATATTTCATGCTCCAATGTCTCTTATTCATGGTCAATCCATGGTAACGGAAGGACACTCCGACACAAATTGTCAACTTTATGAAAGACATTTTTAAATACTTGTGTTGTTAGAACAGTCTATTTTGATAACAATACTTCCAAAACATACAGTTTTAAGGTCCCATAATTTTTTTTTTTTTTTTTTTCTCCGCACATTATTGAATATGCATACAAATGAGGTCGGTAACGGAAGGACACCAAAATGGACAAGGTTTTGTTATCAAATCAGTTTTAACTAAAACTCTGTGATATTAAATAATACAAAATATTTTAAGGGTACACATTTCATTCTCTGAAGGGTTAAGAAGAATTTACTTGTTCTTTGATTAAAATTTGTCCGCAGATATTTGAGTTATTTCACACAAAGCGGACCAATGTTCGGTAACGGAAGGACATAATGGAATATAATGTATGATATGACACAGTAGGGTCATTCCATGTCAAATCACCTTTAAAAAAATAGAAATTTTCATCGCAGCCCCCTTCAAATTTGCTAATATTTGGTATGTATGATATTTCAACCTTTAAAAGCGCAACTATTTAAGTTTTAGCCCAATCCGCCCAATGGTTTTGGCGCTATGGTCGATTCTTATGGGGGAGTTTTGTAAGAAATGGGCGTGGGCACCATTTTTCAAATGGCCATTGTCCATTAACCGTTGTTTCAATTTATTTTGTAAAGGTGTCATTGGACTGGGGATGTTATGTGCAATCCATTTATGCCATTTGTGTTCATGCATGAGCGAGTTTGGATACGATAACCTTTGACCTTAGATTTTGACCTTCCGTTTTACCTCGTGGATCAAATAATTTTGAGAATTTGTTTTGCTTAAATCTTGGCTTGATATAATTTCTACAACATATGAAAGAATTGGAGATATATTATTTCTTGCTTTTTCTACAGCCTTGTTTTTAGTTTGCAAATTTCATGTAAAATTGAATTATTTTAGACCTACACCCATGTCCAAGAATTCTATAGGGGTGTATTGTATAAAAAAAGACCTATTCAAAGTCATGATCAGAGCCTATTCACACCCTGGCTCACCACAGTTAAATAGACCTACTAATCCCCATACAATAGAAATCCAGACAAATGGCATCATGGTACAAGGGCCCTGTTGCAGAAAGAGATAACATCAATTGTGAGCCAGATCAAATGTTCTAAATGCACAAATCTGATTGGTTGAAACACAGAAAATTACTAGTCTGACCACGCTACGCCACTGATAGCTGGCCATTGCAGGTATTGTCTCATTATTTTGGGTTTTCATATATGAGAGACCAATTTCTGAACATAAATTTTGTCATAATATGTAATATGAGGTACCTTGTCCATCTGTTACCATGTGTATGGTAACGGAAGGACATTTTCTTTTGTTATTTATTAATTAACGAAGAAACAATGAGTAATACAATTGTTATCAATGGGAAGGCCTACTTGAACTTGCTTTGCACTGAAGATTGGTCTGCTCTCTAACAATTATGTGAGCCACAAAATTAAAAATATTGATTTTTCGGTAACGGAAGGACATTTTCATAGGCTGAAAATAAGAAGTCATTGAAGCATAACAAATCAAATAAATCATACAAATTTACTATTTTACGAAATGGTCATATCTCAGGAGTCAGAATAATGGTTTTTAGGCTTAACTGGGGAAATATTAAACAAACACAGGATCAAAACACTTTTTCACAAAAATGTCAAATTTGTGGGGTTCAATTATGGTTATAAAGTTATTATAAAAAAACAACTACAATTATGTAAAACTAAAATGTTCTCATTGAATTCCAAAAATATAGAATTTAAGCTTTGATTTGATACCAAATTTGTATCATAAAAATGCTTGGAAAATTTTTTGTCAAATGTCCACTTTGGCGTGGAATTGCCCATATGCGTCACGGAGATTGCTAGACAATTTTCAGGGAATGCACAGTCCAGCACCATGTACATGCATGTAGCCCGTATGGAATATCCATGTCAATGAAATGAAAATAGTCAACTCAGAAAGAGTCCTTGAGAATTAAGGCGTACCCCATTCTTTATTGGTCTAATAGTAGGGCAATTCCGTATGAGAGAAGGCAAAAACACCACATCTCAAAGTTGAGCAATCTTCCCTAAATCAAACTGTTATCGATAGAGGAAAACTTGAATTTTAGGAAACTGAAAACCATTTGTGTATAGCTCTATTGGTTTTGCAAATATTTCTGCTTGAATTGAACAGAAATGTATGACCTTTTATTCATAAATCAGCTTCATTTCATGAAAATGAAGTGAATCTTTTAATTCAATGATTATTTCTGCTCTTTTTCTCATATTTTCCATACAATGTAGCAACAATCACAAATTGTAAAGCATGGGCAGTAACTTCATTGCATTTTTTTTTGGAGAAATTTTTGAAATCTATGCATATTTGATCGTAATTCCGTTACGATAAAACGTAATAAGTTTTTCTCAATATCTTATTACTTGTTCTTTAGTCATGTCATTGTGAATTCTCTTCCTTCACCACAGTCCTAAGAACTTCCAACATAATTTTCTGAAATAATGTCACTACTTTTTCCAAAATTGGCGTAACGGTATTAGTAATTCCGTTACGTAACGGAATTACACGCACATGGTTTGTAAGGTATTGATTGATATTGCTGAAAATACAAAAAATTCTTGTTCTCAATGTAGAAATACCCTTTAAATAGCATGAACTGTAGCCATGTAGACAATAAGTCATTATACAAGTACTGTACAATGTTACTTTATGTGACTCATTGTACCCACATGCTTCATATTGCATCAATGGCGATTTAACTAAATTGATACACGATAGATAATTTCTCTAATCTCTCCATGAACATAATAGAGATGATAATGTTCTATCATTAAATTAGTTTCCAGCAAGAACCACTTGACTGAAATTATGAAGATGCAGCAGATTCATGTTTGTACTTTAGACAGGGAAAAACAAAAACAATACAATTTTTTTTAAATATCCAGTGATTAGTATGACACCTGGTGCTACATTTATTTTCTCACATTAATTTACATTCATGTATTTTAAGATATAAATCATACCTTCAACTTTCAAGGAGATTTAATATTAATAATTTTGTAATTGTATGTAGATTTGAATATCATTGATCAGTTAAAGGCTCATAACTCATCATTAATTATGTAAATTTGTATTAAACTGAAGCATATAAAATTAAACATTTATACAGAATAGGCTTCAAGATATTCAAAACTAAACATAATACAGGCTAAGATACACATGTTTTATTCATTATCATAAATTCAGAATACATTGAGTGTTCAGTGTGCTTCTGTATGCAGATCAAAGAAGAATGATGTACAAAGTATTTGCATTTTCAAATGGGAATTCCTAAAGGTGTCTTTCATTTTTGGCAATTCCATATTTATATTTTATATGCCAACTTTTTGTTTGAGGATCATACACGTTTATATCCGATATACATCTATACACGTATTTCATAGAATGGATGAAAATGCATTCCAAATTGATTTGAGAGTAAATTAAGAACAATTTAGGATGAATTTTTTAAAGAATAATTTTAGAATATAACAAGAGTTTATATAACAAATCTTGATTTTCTTGTAATTCTGTTACGCACACACATAACTTCAGGATTTGTTCTGGTCCTTATGTAAGAGCTTGTGATGAACAATGCACATTCTTTACTAATGACTATAAGCAGAAAAGCAGAAAAATGTAACCAAGAAATTGCATTTTCATGGGTGGATTTCACAGGCGTAATTCCGTTACAGTGACATTCGTTTGAAATTTCAGAGGTTAAAATAGATCATTTCTGGAAAAAAAGATGTACCAAATTCAAGTTTGTAACTTAATGATAAGTTTTTATTACCAATGAAGAATTTGTTTGTGGTAGCTTTTGCAAAAAATCATTACATAGTTAGTGTTGAATGAAAGACCCCTTTCCGTTATGATTGTATTTTGGTCTCTGGACGCTACAGTGTTATAGATTTGTAACAATCTTGGGTTCTGTTGTACCTCTAGTACCCCTGCCAGTTATTAAAGTTTTAAAAACTGTGAAAGTGAAAGGAATTTTAAATATGATTAAGAAAACAGAGCTAAAAATCACTTATTTGTCATTCTGTTACAGTGGAATTACCCATTCACAATGCATTTCTATTCACACAGATTTCCAATATTCAGGAAGTTTACGAGGCTTTATAGCATTGAAAGTTGAATGATTTGACCTGTTTGTGATTTGTAATTGTTTAAATGTTGCTTGATATTGATTATGTGCAGTTATTTAGCATGTCACATAATGTAGTACATTTTTCTCACAATTTAACCATTTTTCTTGAAGTAAAGGAAAAATTCTAAAATGTTGCTTTTTTTTCTTCAAATATGGTTATTATTGTCAAATTATTGATTTTTGAAAAGTATTGAAGCTAAAATGTGAATTCTTTGTTGTTCATGTACCGATTTGTGGAAAATTTGATTTCACTGCTCAAGTTGTGTAATTCCGTTACACACATTAGTGGACATAGTTACTAGGATTTTTCTTTCATTAAATTGATGCAATCCTTTTTAATTTCTTGCCTACTAATATGAAGCTGAAAATAAACTGAAATAAAGCTGGATTTTAGCGATATTTTTTCAAATTTCTCTCTTATTTGTATTTTGGCCATATTTTCATTTATTTTACACATAACAAGTTCAAAAATTGCTTTACAGATATGTCAAATTATGGTTTATATTCAAGTGCTAGATAGCCTTGATGTTTGCATTAGCATGTAAGAAAAGTTGAGTTCAAAATAATTGAGTTTTCCTTGTAACTTTCAGAGATGTAATTCCGTTACAAATTTGTGTAATTCCGTTACAGTGGTCTTTTTTCAAAAAAGTGAATTTGTGAACTTATCATTGTGTTGTTTATGCACGTACTTGTTCCAAAATGAAGTTGACATTATCAAGATAGAAAAAATACATAAAATCAGTTTCAAAGTGTCTTATATTTCAGAGAAACTCAACGCAAACTTGTAGCAAAGAAAAAACTCCATTCTCCGGTAATTCCGTTACGGTCACACATATTGGTCTAGTGTGCAACAACACATGGAAGATATAAAACTATTTCCCTATCATGTTGTAGCCTGGTTACCCGTGCAACTTATATAAGTATCAAAATTTACTTAAGTCATGAGAATATTGCGCAGGGAATGAAATAATGAGCAAAAAACGTCTCTGAATGTAATTCCGTTATGGTGGAATTGCCCAGTAATACAAATATTAGATATGAATTCGCCCACTTATATCTTGGCAGGGCTCAATACCATATATTATTTATAGAGAGGCTACTAAAAAACTTGTGTGTGCATTCAGCATCACATGTGACGCCTTCTATATTGCGCGTTCATGTAGGGATTGAATTATTTCCACGCCGGAAACTCATAGCATCCCATGACAGGCCTAATAACATTAAGGTCCGTAATTCTAGCCAGTTTTCTGACAACCTCAATCGACCCAAAAACTTGGGATTATTACAAATATTAAATATTAGCATTATAGGCAAATCGAGTTCATTGAATACATTCAGAGTAATCCACTTGCCTTGTCTGAATTTGGAGTTCTATTTACTCCTCTGCATGTTGGCCTACGGGCTCACTCTTGGCACCAGGCACTAGCATCTGAGACTGGCTTAACTTTAGCCTGTCACGATTGAGCGTGTGGAGGTAGTCAGTCCCTCCTTTCTGAGTGTACCCTAACACAGGGGCTATTCTGCGATCACTACACTCCTGACATAGGCCTGGACTACACGGCCGGCAGTGGGCTGGGCTTTACGAGTCCAAGCAGATATTCCGATCGCATAAATAGTGGGTTATAGTCATGTATACGTCCCCGGTGGGGATGGCGAGGCGGTATTTAAATTACCTCTCATGCTCATATAGCAGGAAATGTACGTTGCAAAGTACGTAAACCTTGCATTCAAGTCAGGGTGCATTATTTCTTATTGCAGATATTTGAGTTATAAGTATAAATTGCCATTGGCTTAGCAATTCAATGCCTATAATATAGGGCCATCTAATCGATGTGTATCAGTACACCGCCCATATAAATGGAGCGTCTCACTCATACAAGTCATATAGTCATAGGCAGCCTTTGGCTCCAAGATTGAAGCCGAAGGGAAACATAGATAATTTCCATTTTGTTTAAGAAAGGAGTCATTAAACTTCGCTAAAAGGGATTTATAATATAAGCATTGGCGCCCATTGTCGCCGTTAATAATAGTATAGATACATATTTGTATTCTATAAATTCGAGTCACGACATTCGTGGCTTTATATCTGTATATTAATGACTCTATAATCAGACTGACAATATCAAGTTCAGTTGTATTCTCTATGCACTTGCTTGTATCTGGATAATTAGCGGAGAATCTTCAAGAAACAGTGTCACTGTCACCTCTAATATTAGGTGCGACATAAAGTAAAGAGTAGACAAACTACTTCTTATTCAATAAAATACAGTAGATTCTCAAATATATCCAATGCGAATTGCCATTGCAAATTTTGCGGCGATAGAATGACAAATTGATCAGGTTTGCCTGAAATGTACCAACTTATAAGCCCGGTGGGCGGTATGTCATTCATAATAGCTCGAAATAGATATTTATCTTTGACGCGCGCTAACCCCCGTGGGGCAGCGGACGGGTGTGAGCAGCCGTAGCATCAGCAGCGGCCAATTAGGTCTGCATAGGCATAATTCACGCTTACAGTACTACTAAGAACTAGTAGTATAGCGCTTCCATATCCAGTCTAGTATTACTGAACGGAGATAAGGAATCACAGATTACCCTTTAAGGCTTTAAAATAGAGCCAGTCTATTTCCCTGTCTCGCTCATGGTTACTCATAGCCTGTGGCTTCAAGTTTGAATACGATCTACTTTCCTAAAGCTAAACCCACTCTTGGCGACTGTGCCGCAAGAGTAGGATAATCTCGCCCCCGTCAGAGCCCGTGGCTCCTGTGCTAGGCTGTGCCTAACATGCAGACGGGGGACGGACTCGCTCGATCATTGCCTTTGGCATCGAGTCTGACTTTGATAACTTTCTCCGCCCACTCTTGCCAACTGTGTCGGCAGCAGCTTTGCCGCTAGAGTGGGGAACTCTCCCCCCGTAAGAGCTCGTGGCTCCGGCGCTAGGCTGAGCCTAATATACGCATGGGGAATATGCAGCTGCGCTGCAATCCATTCTATGAGACGATCAAATCCGGCCTAAAATAACACTTGGAAAACAAGATTTGATACAAATAAACGTCTCAAAAGTACGAGAGTATATCAAATATAATCTAGAAACGATTTGTTACCTTCAAAAAGCGGGGATTGCGCGGATAAAATTGCATATATTCTAGAGATCGAAAGGTGTCCTTTCGCTCAGAATGCACGCGTAACCAACGAATTGCGGATTAGCGCATGCGCACTGACGGGGTCTCATATGAACGTAATCCCGAAATGGCATTACGTAGTATAATCAACCTGTGATGAGCCATAAGAAAGAACCTTTCATATAATTTGTTTAAATGAGCAACTGACAAAAGCTGCAAATTTATTAACAAAAATCAAACTTGTTAAAAAGCAAACTGGTACTGGAACAAG
Source organism: Echinarachnius parma (assembly GCA_037951105.1). Lineage (NCBI taxonomy): Eukaryota > Metazoa > Echinodermata > Echinoidea > Clypeasteroida > Echinarachniidae > Echinarachnius > Echinarachnius parma. The sequence goes on along the minus strand of JBAMJV010006745.1, from coordinate 44,541 downwards.
TTCAATACTTACAACAGAAATAATTAGTATAAAAGAGATCAGAAATAATGAAATGCATCAATTTGATTTCATCTGACAAAGAGAGCACAAATTAATCAACGTAAAATAAACAGAAAAAATATATATTTTTAAGAAGTATAACTTGTACATATTCAAACCAATAGGAGTACAATTTAAACAAATATAAGTACTTTCAAAGAAATATTTTGAAGAAGCTTACTTAATCATATTTGATCAAGCCAACAAAATTACAAGAATATATATCAGAATATAAATAAATATTTTTGAAGAAGCTGAAGCTTACTTGTATTTGATCTGAATAAGAGCAGGTACAGGAAGACGCTGATGATGGCTAGATTCTGGATACGATGTATACTGCCCCCTTTGGATGGAGTCACGCAGGATGAAAATAAAGTGCGAAGCTTGTGCAGGAGATTAAGGAGAATGTTCCCTGTGAAGGAGAGAAGGAAATGTGCATAAATATGAGATCAAACTTGACATTCAAGCTGATATATGCATGGCAGTTATTACAATGTAACAAAGAACTAGCAGATAAGAAGTTAAATTTCAACTTGCAGCAAGTATCATTATGCAATTAAGTTTTCACATCATAATAAAGAAGAGCTAAAGCTATGGAATCTGAGTGAAAAATCTAATATAATTTAGGCAGAATTTAACAAATCTCTCTGTCAATCATTTGAGGCACCTCACTTTCATCAAAACACTGAGAAATATAGCGTAGATCTGCAGAAAATGTATTTTGTTCAGTGGGGAGGTTGGGTGTGAATGAATAGATAATCCTCTTTGAACACACCCTCCCCCCCCCCCCCCCCCCCCCCCTTCCCCTTGAACAAAAGGTATCAATGGCAGATCTTCACCATTGGCATATAACATATAACACATAACAATTCAATGCAAAGATTAAACAAAATAATGAATACAAGCAGAAGCTGTTCATAACTCACCTGTATGCTTTTGGCCAGTCTCACACTCCTCATCACAGCCGACATCGCCCGTTTGCTTTTGCAGCTCCGTCAGGTACTTCAGATATCTCATCTTCCTCTCTGGGCTGAGCACCGCGTTGACCTCCACGTACTCCCTGGCCTCTGCCCAGCGGCCCTGTAACACAAACACCCTGCGGATGTACAACTCCAGCACGCTGCAGTACTGGTTCATGGACCAACCGTTCTGAGCCCGCAGCCACTGGGTGGAGAACGACTCGGCCTCGGCAAAGCTCCGCACTTTGCTGAATAACAGGATACTGGGGAAATAGAATGAATTTGATTTAATTGGATGGCCTTCACTAGCAACTCTGAGGCCTATATAGTCATCTTTTCAAAAAAATCTCCTTCTGGAAAATTAACTAACATTAAACATTTACATATTAAAAGATAATTCATGCTATTTCATGAGATTCACATAAAATCTATAAGGACTGAATAAATATAATCTTCATTCGTTCATTCATCAGGTGACCTAGCTTACGGAGCACCAATGGCACCTTTTCTGCCTACCCCACCCTAAATTTGCTACTGAGATTGAGTTCACAAAATCGATACTTACCACATAAGTACTATTCTAGGGGGAAGTTTTGAGATCTCTCCATAGCAGGATAATAGAAACGGTAGGACCTGGTCCCAGCGATCAAGTTCAGCATAGGCTTGCATGGCTAGAACGCACACTGACTCATGGTATTCTCTGTGGAAGAAACAAGTCAAGATTTAAGCTATGAATCACATGGCAATAACATGTTTGGTATGTTTTAAAAAGCTCATGTAGCAACAGACAAATTTATACTGTGAAAGACAATTCCAATCTGCAACATTGTCATATACACCCATCAACTCCTCTAAGCATTATCTCAAGTACTGCAATTCTTGGCTTATTTTGTGACATCACTGTGAATCTGCCTGATATGTGTGGGTCTACTTCACTGTCCATTATAATAGGGTCACCCACCACTCGAACCAGCGGAACCACCCTCCCCTCCATCCCCTAATCATTTTCTCAACTGAAACTCTTTGTCTGTAATACTTTGACATCACTGTGAATCTGCCTGACATTTGGGTCTCCTCACTGTCAATGCTAGGGTCGCCACTCTACCCAAATGGACATCTCTAACCACCCCCCTACCCCCCCCCCCCCCCCCATCAATCCCCTAATAATTTTCTCAAGTATTGAAACTCTTTGAATGTAATACCTCGTGACACCACTGTGGATCGTGGACCTGCCTGAACATCTGGGTCTCCTTCAATATCCACGCTAGAGTCACCACTCAGCCCCCATCCTTTTTCCCCTCTCCCAAACCAAACCCCCCTTTCAAATTGTCAGCCTCCACAAACTCCTCTAAGTATAATTTTCTCAAGTATTGCAACTCCTCTTGTCTCACCTGGTGACATCACTGTGAATTTGCCTGACATTTGGGTCTCCTCCCTCAAATGTCCATGCTAGGGTCTGCATCATTTGCCGCCCCTCCCTGTTTGGCGGCTCCCCTCCTCCATCTCCTCCTCGGTAGGGAGGCCAGAGAAGACCACCTCCTGGCTCCGGTCCTAGCTTGCACACCCGCAGCACCTCTTCGTGCCGCCGAAAGAGGAGCAGGTCGTTTGCCGCCTGCAATATTTTCACCCCGTCGATCTGATGCCCCCGATATCCGACACCACCGATATCCATGACAACCGACTCACTGTGCGGTCGCAGTGGTGGGAGAAGCGGAGATGGAAAAAGGACAAGCTTGTATGTGAGCAAAGTTATCCACTCTGCTCCTGCTCCTCCTCCTGCGCGCACATGCGAGTTCAAGTTCATAATTCCTTCCCTGGTAATTGGTTATAGATCGTGAAGCTGACAATCATCATCAAAATGACAAATAATTTCGGCCAAAATGTTCAGACTTAAATGAAGTCAGTGCTATCTGCTCATTGTGAGCTTCCAATTTTATAGTCACGCAATCCAATGCCACTGCAATCTGAAAATTCCAAAATAAAAATAATAACAAAATCAATTGAAATGCATAAATCAATTTGAAAAATAATTTCACGCAATAGAACATTGCCTGAATTTGTAAATGTTTTGTAATTTGAAGTTCGTTTAATTGATTTTATGCTTACTGTGTATATTTGTATTTTGTAACAATGTGAAAAAAGAATTTCCATGAATTTGGACAATAAAATAAAATAAAATCAATCAGTGAGATATGCTTTCCCAAAACTGAAAGTCATTTTGTAGTTCCTATATATATATATATACAGGGTGGACCAAAAAAAACGGAACGGGGCACTTCCCGAAATATAGTACCAAAATGTGTATGTCCATCGCATAGGGTGTCTTTTCAAATGAACGACGACACCAAGAACAGTCATTTTGGTTGTGTAGTTTTTGTTTTAGGACGCTGCGAGTGAGACCATGTCAGGTACCAATTTTTGTCAATTTTTACCTAGTCGGCGCCAGTTAATATGCACTCCCTCATCTCCCTGCCCGTAATACCATTGAGCGACCATGCCTATTCTCTCGACACACGGCTTAGTGCACACTCACAATAGCGCGCGATGCTCAACGCTATGAAAGGCGGTGCGTGCGATGTATCAAGTGCACTGGCTTATTAAAATTGACAAAAAAGAGAACCTGACATGGTGCCACTCACAGCGCTCTAAAACAAAAACTACACAACCAAATTGACTGTTCTTGGTGTCGTTGTTCATTTGAAAAGACACCCTATCCGATGGACATAATACATTTGTTACTATATTTTGGGAAGTGCCCCGTTCCGTTTATTTTGGGCCACCCTGTATAATATATGTGATCTGCAGAAGATGTGAAAGTCCCATAAATTCATTCCCTGGATATCATTTGAAGTTCACAATTAGTTAAGAGTTCCAAGGAAGAATCTTGCATAGATCTAATACAGGTACATGTACATGAGACACAAGTATTATTATAACTAAACAATTTACAAATTCACTAGACATCGCATTATGAAGGTTATCACTGCATAGAAAAGTTTATTTAACAGGGACCAACAGGCAAAGAACAACACATAATTAAATGTTTTTGGTATCGTTTTGTGATATCAAATAGATACCAAACATTTTGTAAAAAGAGTTGTGCAATTCATAAACAATTATGCAATTAATTACCACCACTTACGGAACCAATATTATTTCATGGTTCTGTACGCACCAAACAGTTGCGAGTGCGCCAATTCTATTCACGCGTACGTTTGGAGACAATAGAATCCCGGACGATTCGTTCGCCTGGACAAAGGTAGTCTTCTATACGCTGACCCATGAACAATATATGCTTTAGAATGGTGATGCGTTTTCCAATTTTATACCTTTTTTCTGGAAACATTTTTCTGAACTTGTTGATGGAATGGACTACTAAAGATGTTACCTTTCATTTATAAGAATACTATTTTTGGATGGTGGCACATCTACAATGTAAATGGTTCTGATAGATTCATTTACCTTACAATAGTGCTAATGTTGATAGACCCTGTTTTTGAACCACAACTTTTTTACAAATACAAATAAAATTACAGACCATCTAAAGTCATTAATTTCACAAAATGTTGACTTTGAGTTCCATTTTTTTTCTTGCTCCTCTGTCTTCTGCCGTAAAACTGCGTGAAGCACGCCCGCAATCATCGAAACATCGACTTTTATCGCTGAAAAATGTTATGTCAACGTTAAATGTCAACTTTGGGACATTTCTACAAAAAAGGGGCAAAAATTGAACCTATTTGGGTAAGCATCTGATACATGTGTTAATATTGATGTTTGTAATGGTAAAATTTATTGCTAATAGTACTTTATTTGTTGCAAGTGATAATTTTTGCATTTTTTGCTGTTGTGTGCCTTCATTTTTGTCCATGCCCACCTATAACAATGGTTGTATGTGTGGGTGGTGGCACACATACACACATTACAATACTGCACTGTTCAGCCTGCATTGCACTGATATGATAATGTGTGAGGCCCATGTCAGAATCGCATGGCACCTATGGTATTTAGTATACACCCTTTGCCATGCTGTAATTGCATGTCTGGCTTGTAAATGGTCATACCATGTATGACAGTATGACCATTTACAAAGTACCGTAAAACTCTGTGTATAAGACACACTTTTTTTCCGTCGGAAAATTTTCAAAGTGGGGGGTGCGTCTTATACACAGGTACAGCCAAGTGTGGGGGGGGGGGGGGGACACCTTGTAGTCATGTTGAATGTGTATAACACATGGTTTAGGGTATGACAAGAACTTACTGTCAGTTGTAGCATTAAGCTAAATATACCTTTTTCTCACACAAAAAATATTGGTTACAGATGTAAAAAATTTATTGAGCAGTAATACTGCTGCTAATGAATATTCATACATTCGTGAGCAGCAGTACTAATTAAATATGCAATTTTCTAACCAGTGGTTATACATTTTGCTTATAATTAAAATTAGTTAGTAGTACATTAAGAAAATTGCATTATATTTAGTGAGTATTTGTGCTCATGAATATTCATGAATATGAATATGAATATTTAGGAGCACCAGTGTTACTGCTAAATAAATGTGCAATTTGTGTACTAACCACTATTGTTATGTGAGAAAATGATGTTGATGAATGCTACATTCAACATTAAGCTTTTGTCATGCCCTACCTAGACCAGTGGTATAAGCATTCCAACAGCACTTCAGGGTTTTAAAACAAAAATACAGGGTGTGTCCCCCCACCCAAAAAAAAAAATAAAATAAAAAAAAAAAAAAACTTTTTTTGTTTTTGTTAGATGTGGGTGGTGGTACCCTTTAATTTGCAATTTACAGCAAAACATGTCAAAACTGTGAAAAAGCCAGGAGAAAAGAAAAAATGATCAATGTCATGTAATCAATCTCAAACATCACCTGTAAAAAAAAACTAAGGGCACATAATTAGTCAGTCTATAATTATCATTACATTATGTTTGTATGAACAACACATTTGAGTCTAGATAGACCATCCATGAATTATTTCACTGTTTATTGTTTTTACAAAAAATCTATTTCATTCACATCACATCCATCTCCAACTGTCCAACTCCACTTGTACTAGCTAATGAAAGAGCTAAGTAACAACGAGTAGTGCACAGCCTTTCAACGCTCGAGTTCACTGCCAATTTTCTCTTTTAAAAATCGGTTTGAGCATCATTAATCACAATTTATAAAGTTTGTCTTTACAAACTACATCACTCACTTCTTAAAGGGACATTCCCTCTTTTGCAAGCCAAATTTCAAAAGTTGCGAGGTTATTGTCTTATATGAAAGAAAATGTCATTTAATAGCATGCCTAAAAAAATTAGGGCTTGAAATATCTTAATCGTGAAGTTATAGACCTAAAACTAATAAAACGACAACCAACGGTTAATTGTGCATTTACGTGTATTCACCGAGTGAGGAAGTTCGTACACGGATTCCACGAAGTACCACAACGTTATGCGTGACCCCTACATGACCCGCACACACATAATAATATTAGCATGACCAAATATTAAACAAAATAACCAAACTCGCTTAAACTGACTACATGTAATTACATAGTCTTCATTTTTGAGATTTTTTCCGTGACATACCTTTACAAATGTCGGCTTAACAATACCTTTATAAGAATAAGTACAATATTGTTGTATATTATGCTAAATCAGTTAAACTCTTTTATTGACCGATATATATAGTTTGATGGAGGGACGCATTCGTTTTTTATCCGTAGAATCCAAATTACAGGGCTGTTCGATCTGATTTGTTGTGTGTGTGTGTTACATTCATCCCCATCCGTCAACTGGAAACTGTTCAGACGTTTTGTAAAAGGAGGGACAGTCCCTTTAACTCAACTCTCAAGTTCATACACATTAATGTTTTTAAAATGATTCCCATTTTTTAATATATCGTCGCTGGGCAATTAAAGAACAAATTGACGGTATCGATAGCAAAATACGATATATACTTTTTTGAAGAAAAAACATTTTGGACAATTATTTGTTTTAAATGCCAAATTCAGTAACTATGTTTAGTGAAAAGGTTAGGAAGGCTTTATAGCTACCAAGTCGTTTAATTTGGCGTATGCTCAGTTCTTTATAACAGAGTTATTACGCATTTCTTATATTGTCCTTATTACACGCGATATGATGCGCCGATATCGTGCATGTAAAAAGGACAATTATGCAATTGCCCTTTTACGCGCATTGACAATGCACAGCCCAATGCGCGCGTCGTGGCGCGATAATGGGCAACAAAAAGGGCAAAGTCCAATTTTGTCCTTTTTGTTGCCCATATCATACGCGCATGAGGTGCGCGTTGAGTCGTGTATGCCAAACATGCAAAAGGGTAATTTCATCGCCGCTTCAATTAAAATTGGTTAATTTGTGGCCTTACGTATGTGCAGATATTGTAACCAATGTTATGTTTTTACGGAAAAGTAGTCAAATAACACACTTCATTCGTTATAAGTGTATTTATTCTTATCCAAATAACACCGCTCGGCAGTTCGTGAAAAACGTTTTTTTGTCCTTTTTGTTGCCAAATACGCGCAATGTTTTTCTTTTGTCCTTTTGTTATTTTTGATTTTCTCAAAAAGTAGGGCATATATGGGGATACTAAATATATCATCGCATAGGTATTTAAGTACTCTATCTGAAAATAAAATAAAAACCAAATCGATATTTAACGATAATATCGGCCAATTTGCCCTTTTAATTGCCCAGCGACGATATATCACTTCAATTAGATAACTAGTCAATATCATTCTTCATAATTAATATTCACATTCATCACATGAATATGCAATGTTTGGTAGACTCTTACTAAATGTTAATGGTTGTCTTTATAATTGATGATGATTCATGTCATCCATCATGCAAATGAATTCGGGCAAAACTATATCAAACTCCCATGTGTATTGTGTAATGTCAAATTTCTTGAAACTTTTCAGTAAAACTTACTCTCTTGCTCGTCAGTATTTCACGCTATTATTTTTCTTCTCCTTCTTCAACCAAGAAGTATGGAAACATGTAGCATACAAATTAGCAGCAATACGTCAACGACTTCACCTCTCACACCTCACAGAACCTCTGAATGATGCATAATTCTTCGTACCATAACATGGTCAGCTAGCTAGGCCTTGGCCAAAATGTAGGAAGAGTACGTGCGATAATGCTCGCACTGCACTGGCGGTGGACGGTCGAAGTCTAGGCCGTTGTGCCCGGGCAAATCAGCGTCAGACATGCGCTGATTGCATGCATGCATTTCAGCTGCAATTGAATCCAATTTACGCAGCGGATCGGAGCCACAGCCCACAAAAACACGATGGTGTGTATTTTGTGCGACGGTATGGAATGCCATGTGTTGCAAAAAAAAAAAAAAAAAAAAAAAAAAAAAAAAAAAAAAAAAATCGACAAAAAACACAACAACAACAGGGATTTTAACCCCTGCACGATCGGAGCAAAATCAGGTGGGGGGGGGGGGGGGGGGGGGGGGGTGGGGTATGAGCTTTTTAAATTTTCATTCGAATAATGCAATCTGGTGCATACTTTGGAAGGAAATTTGATATGAAAGCAAATCATATCTCCATCATGATTAGACCGAAATACAAGGCCCAAATGTAGACTGTTCATTGCCCGAATGAGATGGCGAGTGCCCGAATGGAGTTGGCGACTTACCCGAATGTACTAGATGTTCATTGCCGCCGAATGTGAGATGGCGAGTGCCTGAATGTGATATATTGTTTGCCCGAATGAGAGTTGAGAGTGTCCGAATGTAGGATGTTGATATGCCCGATGATGTGATATATACTGTTGATTGCCCGAAAAGCAGGGATATGGGTGGGTAATTACAAAGTTTTCTCAGAAGTGCGAGGGATCACAAGATCGAAGTGGTGCAGCTTTTAAACAGTTATTTTATACTTATATTCATATACATTATTTTCTTCACTTGCAAATCAGTAAAAAGGATATAAAAAGCCTAAAGGATAATTTTTTTTTCTACACACAATATTGAATTTCAGAAGTTGAACAATAAAACAATACTTTATTTTTTGGTCAAGGACACATGTCTCATTCTGTCCCTTGCGCCCACGCACGATGTATATGACCATCGACATGTCATGCTGGCCAGTGTTGGCTTAAAGGGATAGTTGAGTTGTGGTCAAACTGAATTGATTAACCAAAACCTGCACCATTACAGTACAACCTAATAGTTATACTCAGTGCACCATGCTCGAAAGGTATAGAAAATTACAAACCTCTAAGTAAAAACCTGCTTATCGTTCAAAAATATAGCCGTTCCAACTCGAGGACACTCTCTAAAAAAAAAAACTTTTTCAACCATTTTTCATACAAAATTGTGCATGTGATGTTTTAGATAGAGGTATCATCAACAACTATTTGAAAACCTCTTTTGAATTCTTTTTAAAGAAGTGTATAAGCATTTTATGTATTATTTTAAAAGGAAAAGATATTGTGAAATCAAATTTTACAACTATCGAGAGCATTCGAAAGGGACTGATTTTCATTTCACATGTTTTATTCAATGAACTTTCAAATGGAATTAAAACCAACCAACAACCAATTTAGTGTCATGTGGCATTTCGGGAAGTACCAATACTCAAGTGTACCTTTAAAGGGATAGTTGAGTTTTGGTATAGAGGGCGCTACACAAAATGATTTTTTTGCGAGATTTGAAAGAGCATACAAGTTTAAACTTTAATGACAGAATAAACTTTATTTGATCAAAATGGGTTCAGAAATGGCTGAAATATCCATCATAAACATAACCATTTGTAATAATTGTGGGGCCCCCACAAATTTTTGATACTTTTGAACCAGGCATTATTAATTTATACGATTTTTTTTTCTCAGTTATTGCTTCATCTTTTCAAAAATTCACAAAAGAGGTTTTTAAATAATTGTTGATTAGTTTTCTAACTAATCACTACTTTAAAAAAAAATCACATGCACAATATTTTATCAGTAAAGTGGTTGAAACCAATGAGTTTTTAGAAAGCGCCCTCTTGAGTTATAACGGCTCTTTTTGAATGGAGTAACTGAAAGCAATATTTTAATTATTTAACTAAAGATTTTGGTGGAACTTTGATATTTTATAATAATAATGCAATCAATTAGCATTACCAGCTTTTTATAGAGACATGTTGAACGCTTGGATTGCCACGAAAACATTTTTGTTAAAAGAAAATACTTCTAAAAGGAATGAAATTATTTATAATAATAGATTTGTTTTTATTGATGGACATGTTCCTTTCAATGAACAGTTATTTAAAAAGAATATTTATAGGTTGCATCATATTGTTGATGGGGAAGGCAATATAAAATCAAATGAGGAATTTCAAAGAAAAGGTTTAAATAGTTTAGAGATTATGGAAATACAACGTATTTTTCTTGGTATTCCCCCTTCATGGAAACAATTTTTGAATATAAATATTCACTTAAATATAGATAGGGAATTAGATATGAACCTTTTAATTTTTGAAAAGGTATATTATGTTAGATAAGGTTACTTCAAAAATGATATATAATTTTTTATTAAGTAAAAAAGTAGAAAAATCATATGCAGAACGAAATTTAGAGCAGATTTATAATATTAATGGGAAAGACATACAATTAATATTCTTAAGACTTAGAAAATGCACTTTGAATAGTAAGCTTCGAGAATTTCAATTTAAAATGCTTTATAATATTATATATACTAAATTATATTTATATACATTTAAAATGGTTGATAGTAATTTATGTTCTTTTTGTGGTAAATATGAAGAAACATACGAGCATTTGTTTTTTCTTTGTGAGAAAGTAAAACCAATTTGGGAAGCGTGTGGAAATTTATTTAATTTAGTAGAGATTAGAAATATAAATTGGAAAGATATTCATGTAGGAATAGTTGAGTTAAATATAGGGAAGGAACAGTTATTAAATCATATAATAATTTTGGTAAAATACATGATATTTATAGATAGTAAAAATAGAAATAAACCAACAACTGCTTTGGAGATTAAGAAAAGATTATTAGAAAATAGAAAGGAGGAGAAGAAATTAGCTGGGGACCGTGGTACACTAACGTATCATTTTAGAAAGTGGGACAATTTAGAATAAGGAAGGCAAACAGAAGCAATAAAACGAATAAGGCGGACATAATGGTCGAGATTCTCTCCAGATGTAGGCATGTTTCCTGTGGATGGGTGTGTGGGTGTGTGCACGCGTGTGTGTGTATGTAAGCACTTGTATAGGGTGTTCTTTGAGGGGAAAAGAGTTTTCCCCTCTTTTCCCCCCTTTTTTATGTTCATGCTCTGCTTTATTTGATGTACAACAATACAAATTTGTTTGTATCATTTAGATGTAAATTTAAAATTATATTTTACATGATTATGTTAAGATATGAAAATACGTATACTGATTATATTATGTACTGATTTCTCGTATTGTTTGTTATTGTTATTTTGTTTTGAGCAATGAATACAATAAATATCATTGAAAAAAGAAAAAAAAAATGGCTTTTAAAATTTTGTATTCCTTTCGATCATGGTTGAGTTATAACCTAAGTTGTAATGTAATGGTGCAGGTTTTGGTAACTAAAATATTGGTCAAACTTAACTTTAGTAACCAAAACCTGCACCATTACGGTACAAACTAATAGTTATGACTCCACCATGCTCGAAAAGTATACACAATTACAAACGACAAAGTAAAACCCCTGTTATCATTCAAAAAGAGCCGTTACAACTCAAGAGTAAAATTAACTCTAGAGAACGCTATAGCGCTTCAGCGCCAGCGTTCTAGGTCCTCCTAATACGGGACGGAAAATAAATATTGTTTGTGCGCGCTAATTGTGCTTAAAATTATACATATGATACGGTACTTACCACCGATTCATTCTCCAATATGTGATCCAACTATCGGTTGGATTAAAATTATGATTTTCCCCTCCATTCCGCTAAAAATCAGTGATTTATGCGCCTCCTCGACTTCTCTCCGTGTGTTAGCGCGACTCCGATGCGAACGGCAAACGGCGCTTGCGATACACATTGTACATGCGCGGTAAGCATAGGAGGACCTAGAACGCTAGCGCTTCGCGCTAGCGTTCTCTAAAAGTGATGGCCGGACGTCAATCACTTTTATATCATATTTTGAAAGCAAAGTTCACAACAATGAGAGCATTTGAATGGGAATTATTATTATTTCCCATGTTTTTTTTAATGATCTTTCACATGGAATTGAAATCAACCAAATCAGTTACAATTAATTTTTTTTTGGGGGGGGGGGGCACTTCGGAAAATACCAATACTCAACGCTCCCTTTAAGTTTGACCAAAACTGTTCTCTCTTTACCAAAACTTGTTTATCCCTTTAAAATCGGCAACACTGACAAAATTGCATTTATGAATATGTCTCTGCGTGCTATAGAGTAAACCCGTTGCAGATCGGAGATGGTAAGTTACAATTAATTGTAAATCAGACAAATTTGCCCGTTTCTACCAATCATATTTGGGCATTTAGAACACATGATCTGACTTACAATTAATTGTAACTTACAATCGATTGTATCTCTTTCTGCAACGGGACCCTGATCAGTGGTTTCTCTCCAGTCGCCCAGCTAGAGTAACAACTTCTGTTCAGGGGGTTTTGGAATTTTTGACACACTTTGCATTTCATAGGTTTTTTTTTCGGATTGTGTAGGTCTAGTCTCGAGAGGGCGACATACATTTTTTCCCATCCCATAATCCAGTTCGCTAGAAAAGGCGTGTATGTGTATGCAGTGAATGCATGCAGAATACCGTACACTGGAAAAAAATACGCCAGCATTTCCCCGTTCGCGCGATACGCAAACCCGGGTAATTCACCGAATTCTAGCGGCTGCAGCTATATCTTGTAGGTTGTGCCTGTCTAAACAAATCACCGGCTGCAAAATGACCGACTTCGTAGCGATCTCCAATGAAGAAAAGGTGAGTTACGATGCTTAGATCATGCTGACAATACAAACTGAGTGTTGAGGTACAAGAAAATTACCCGAGATTATTTTTTAGTCCTTCGAAGCAAATTAAAACGGACAGTTTTGTTGCTGAAATTCACTTCCTGCTTGTGTGATCATTGACATTGAATTGCACATTGCCATTGGCGTGATGCAGGCAGCCAGCAGCTGATCGCTTCATCACGAATGCCAATGGCGATGGCAAAGCAAATGGAATGCAAGTGCAAACTGCAATTCCAATTGTCACTTATATTTGATTTTGCTTATGGAAATATTGTGTGATTGAAATAATTTAATTGTAATGACTAAGTTAAGTAATGTCTGGTTTCAGAATGAGTTTGGTGCATGTATTGATTTAAAATGGATGATTTATAATTACATTAAGCATGATAAGTTTAACGTAAAATTAAAATTGAAAACCAAAAATAAAAAGAACAGAACTAGCTAGTAGTCTAGAAGGCTGGGCCTGGGTCGTTCTGTATTTTTTGACGTCAATCCCAAATCTGGCTGCGAACAAGACTAGCTACTTACGTACATTCACTCGATCGCACTGCACTGTTTAACTTTAATGCATGTGATATGCGGCCACGGACGGACAATCCCTGAGTTACGTGGACGCGCAATCCCCGCGCGTGCCGTACATGTACTGTACATACACTGATACAGTACCAGACGTCAAAACAGATGGAGTATGATAACATACTCCCTAATTAATATATATCTACTCATTAGGTATACTGTTCTGTATTTTTTGACGTCAAGAATTATGTTGCATGAAACGGTGGCTTAGCGTTGTCGTACAGAGGGGGGGGGGGGTTCACTAGATTTCTTCTTCATATTACAACGCCACGCCACTGTTTCATGTAACATCATTCTTGACGTCAAAAAATACAGAACAGTATACCGTAAACCGGGGTGACTTTGGCACCCGGGGTGACTTTTGCCACTTTTTTAGAAGGATGTATTTTCATCAGGTCTCACTCTTCAGAACTAATTTTTTATTCTAAACATTATCCTATAGGACTACATTAGAAGCAATAAGAAATTTGTTCTGAAAAGTGATGCTTGATGAAAATACATTCATCTCAAAAAGTGGCCAAAGTCACCCCGGGTGCCAAAGTCACCCCGGTTTACGGTACCTAATGTACATAGATATATATTTATAGGGAGTATGTTATCATGTTTTATGTCCCTTTTGACGTCTGTATGTGGCACGCGCGGGGATTACACGTCCACATAACTCAGGGATTGTCGATGTCCGTCCGTGGCCGGCCGCATATCACATGCATAAACAGTGCAGTGCGATCGATCGAGTACACGTACGTATGTAAGTAGCTGGTCTTGTACGCAGCCAGATTTGGGATTGACGTTAAAAAATACAGAACGACCGAAGGCTGTTTTTTCTTCTCTGAAAACAAGTAATTAAAAAAAATGTTTAGAAAATACACATTGTTAATTTCATAATCTGTGTTCAATATATTATTATATTTTAATGTTCTTTTATCGCCTTTTGCTATACATGTGTGTGTGTTTTTGACAAAAATGCAAAATTTGTATATGTCAGTCGGTAATGCTGTAACTGACCCTGATGATCGGATCGGTTGATCGGATCGGCAAAATTTTATCGATGATAGAAATCGGATCGGAGATCGGATCGGATCGGAGATCGGATCGGATCGGATTTAAAAAAAAAAAATAAAAAATCTTTTTTTTCTTTGGAAATTGATCCCCAAAAACATATTTTGGGAAAATAAATGAATACCAAAGCAACATATATCCATATGAATAAGCCCAAGGTAATCTTGTATGGGTATGCTTTCATTTCAAACTGATTACCTCTCCTTTTACAAAATTACTCGCGGCGATTCTGAGCTTAGTCCCATGTGATTAATTTGGTGTAACATTTCAGAATCGCAGCGAGTAATTTTGTAAAAGGAGAGGTAATCTGTTTGAAATGAAAGCATACACATACAAGATAACCTTGGGCTTATTCATATGGATATATGTTGGTTTGGTATTCATTTATTTTCCCGAAATATGTTTTTTGGGATCATTTTCCAAAGAAAAAAAAACGATTATTTTTTAATTTTTTAATTTTATTTTTTTAATTTTTCTTTTTTCCGATTTTTTTCTGTATGATCGGAAATCGGCAAAAACGAGCCGATCAACCATGATCGGATCGGGATCGGCATGCCGATCCGATGATCGGTTACAGCATTAATTACATGTCGCATACACAGGTTCTTCTGAACTAACGTTTACTGGTTTAGGACTATAAATTTTCTGGCATTCTCTACCAAAGTGTGTCCACGACTTGGCATGCACTGCATGACTCAAAGAACTGATCGCTCTACATCTAGAGGCTAGAGCATCAGTTCTTTTTGTCATGCCTGCCAAGTCGTGGGCACGCTTTGGTAGAGAATGCCTAATTTCTATGTTTTGACATTTGTGCATGCAATAAGCCAATAACAATATTGCTTTGTATTATTCATTCTTTTGCAGTAATTTTGACTTTTTTTTTTTTTTTTTTTTGCAGTCAATGATTTGTTTTTTTATTTATTATACTTTTGGTTTCACTTATAACCAGCCCTGTTTATGACATATTTATTTGTGTTTGAAATCACCTTGAAATGAACTGTTTTAGCAAAATAAAATGTTTGTAATAACTTAATAGGGATCTAGAGTAGTAACATTGTCCAAATCCTCAAAACTAAATTGGAACTCTAGTGGTTCTCTGATACATGCACATTGTTGTTTTCGTAGGGACTTAGTAACATTGTCCCTTATACCTTCTTGTATTCGTATTAACAATAAAATCATGGGACAGGTTTCGGTTTTTCAAATTTCCCTTTCGTTACAAAGATATGTATGATTGAAGTTATTCAGATAAGAAAAACTCCGGGCAAGTTTTTCTGCCGTGTACAAAGTGAGTGCAGTGAGTTACTGAATATCACTTTGCATTTTCGCTCATTACTTGGCCATACAATGTCCATTTGACTTGAAATTTTCACACAATACCCTGTGGACATCTGAGATAACAACAGTATACATTGCATCAACCATTCATCACTTTTTGCACATGTCAACAAAGTTACTAGATCCCTTTAACAATAGAATCATGGGACAGGTTTCGGTATTTTTGAATTTCCCTTTTGTTAAAAAGAAATTTACGATTGAAGTGTGTTGATTTTAAACTATCCGCTGGATAGTCATTACTGTGTACAAAGTCAATGCAATGAGTTATTGAATATTCACACATTACTCAGTAGACGTATCAGATCACAACAATACACATTACACTGTATATCGACCATTCCCTTCTTTTTGCACATGTCAACATAACTCAACAAAGTTATATGCACAATGAAATTCATCTACACAAGTATGGAAAAACATACATGATGCAATACTGGGTTACTGAGTCGATGGGTGCGACTGCAGAGTGTGAGTGTGAGACTGCGAGTCTGAGATGGACCCTTTAAAAGAAAATTATGAATCAATAGAATAACTTGACAGCTGAGAGTTAAAGGGACCAATACCCTTAAATAATTTTTTCTGATTATTTTTAGTAGTTAATTCCACAAAAAAGTTCAGAAAAATTGATTTCCCCAAAATTGTATTCTAATTGAAAATTAATCATCATACTAAATCATGTGTTCATATCAGGTCTGTAGAAGAATGCTACTTATATAGTGTACATGTAGGGCGTGTAGGTGTTCTATTGTCTCCAACCGTACACATAATTTAAAGTCATACCTGTAAAGTGTCCAAATCCACGAAAATTACTTGGAGCTTCCTCGTTTCTCTTCTACCGTGTTGTTTAGGTTATGGTTAGAGAAGAATAAAATAGGGTTTGATTTTTTCAAATGTCCCTTTAGTATGAAGATAATTATCATTGAAAATCATTATTTCTAAAGCGTTAATCAACGCAATTGAAAAAAAGTACAATTGTCATGGCTGAGAACGTCCGCATACAGCACCCGTGAGAACATTCTGGAGATTGAACTTTGAGCCGAGCGAGTTCAAATTCCATGAATTATGTACTACGTGTGTAAAAATACACGGGTGCGAATATCTCAAACGGATCATTCATTACTGCGACAATTCCATGACAGGCCATCAGTATTCGGTGATAAAATTTGAACTCAATATTCGTTTTTTTCACTAGGTAAACAGTGTTCGTTTTCTTTCAAACTTTCACAAATCTTTCAATTGTATTTTACAATGATATTGATGTAGGATTGAAGTCTCAAATGTCATTTTGTGCAATATCTGACACTTTACAGGCATCACTTTAAGCCGCAAACGTTTGCTGCTTACAAAACTGAAGGCCCTGTTAAGTTCCATAAGTTTGGATGAATAATTACATTGTTTATGAATTGCACTGCACATCGCAATATGTCTAATAATGGTACTAATACAAATAAGCATTTGTGTGGGTGGCCCCCTTTTGTTATTCTTTCCCTTTCATTTCTTGCTCAAATTGGAATTGAATATCAATCATTTAATCTTTGTCAATTCAAAAGTTCCAATTGTCATGCACTCATGTGTAGCACTTAGAATGTGGGCTAGGCTGTAGCTTGTAGGGATATTCTTTATTAAATTTTGTACATGTTTTTATTTTTTTTCAGGCAAAAATTGCATCAGACTTTGTTCTCCATGCACCCCCAGGAGAATTCAGCGAAGTGTTTAATGGTAAGATCTTGATGTGTAATTTTATGTTCATCTGAATTGTGTAATCATCAGGTTCCCCTTTAGGATTTATTTTATCTTCTTATCTCTAGCATTGACTTATGACAAAACTGATTTTAAATGGCAATTTATTTATTCTTGGCTTTTGCTTTTTCCATTTATTATAGAAACACAAATTGTGTTTGTATGAAAAAGTAAAGTCAAAATTGTAAACCCTCAGAATATAAGAAAATAATAGTAGAAAAAAGATGCTAACAGAGCTATTTAACTATTGATTCATTGAATATGCGGTATTTTATTATTTGCTTAACTTCTTTAATTTAAATTAATTTTCTTTCTGACAGATGTTCGAATTCTTGTAAATGATGATACATTGCTCAGAGAAGGTGCTGGAGCGTAAGTATTATTTAATTTCATTGATTTTTTTCCTACAATTTCTTCATAAGTTCTGTATTTTTTTGACCAAAACTGATTAATTAGGTGGGCTGTACATCATACAGACCACCTCATAATTTCGTTAGAATTGCCTTTATTATTATTATTCTTTATTTTTCTTATTTCCAATCACTTTTTTGTTACCACGATAACTTGAAAATGGCTCAATCAAGTGCCTTGAAATTTGGCACACATATATATAGGCATATGGACAAAGCAAAATAAGGTTTTGAACCCTGACCTTGACTGATGACGTCATCTAGGCGCCATTTTGTAAAATTTTCTGAATATCTTCTCATGATCATATCTTCATAACGAAAAGTTGTTTCTCATTCATATTTATCATGATCAAGGTCAATATCCGTCCGGTCAATTTCAGGTCAAAAAACGCGCGCGCATGCGTACGTGCGCGCGTCAGCGCGCGCGCAAAATTTTAAAATGTTCAAAATCGTCGCAAATTCATTTTGGATACGTTTTAGGCCATTTTAAGCATTTTACGAAAAAACGCGCACACGCGCATGCGCGCGCGTTTTCGCGCGTACTGGCATTTTGCAACATAGAATCGCCGAATTTTCTCTGTTATCATATTTAGCCCATCTTTCCAAGCATTTTGATACCTTGTTCACCTTTTTCTGACTAGTAAAAACGCAATGAGCTTCCGTTCAAGAAACATGTCCGTGCGCTCGAGCTCTTGTAATACATAGCATATATGGGCAAAAACATGCCTATACAAAATTCATTGTAACTCTTCAGAATGGATGGGAACTCCCAAGTTTTTTTTCATATTTGGATAGATTATGAGTCGGAGATATGATTTCATGTCTCATTTGATCCTCAATTAACTCATGGCGTCATCATAATGGCCTCCGAACTCAAAATTTCAATTTGCATATTATGACGTCAGCATATTTTTGGAAAATTGATTGTATCTCTGTAAATATTGATCGATTTTCTTCCAAATTTTGATATGTTCTAGCTGAGACAATTCTCTACAAATATAATAACCACGATTTTTCATTTTGACAAAGGCATCATGGCGTATTTTTGCGATTTAGGAGGCATGTCATTTTTTAACATTTTGCGTGTATTCTCTATGGGACATGACTTTTTTTCAAAACTGGATTCTACATTCCCGTCTTTCGCGACCATATCTTCATCGTTTTAGCTTCGTTTACGCTGAACTTCGAGTATGTTGTAGCTGAGACAATAAGCTATCTCAAATGAGCCCTTGATTATGTCTTTAATTTTAGTTCGACCAGCCCACCTATACTTGTTCTAAACAAGTATTACAATTCTAGTTTTGATACATATTGTATTCACCACAGACCTCAACCCAAGTATTTGTGGGACCAGCCCTGAATGGGTTAAAATGTTTATAATTAATCTATGAAATATAATAAAATCTTCATTATTTTATTTAGTTTATTAATTGCTATGCAATCCATTTGTTGGGATGAAATTCTACTTTATTTCTAATGAATGTTGTTATTTACCTGGAAAAGATGTTTTGGGAAATAAATTATGTCCAAAGGAACACAGTGTACAGTCAAACCTGTGTATAGTGACTACCTAAGCCATGGGAAACAAGAAAAATGACCACTGTCGAAAGGGGAACTCTATCTATAGACAGGTGGCTACTAAGACAGGTTTTTACTAGATTCTTAATCATATTTCATAATATTCCTTTTTAACACAAAGATTCTGACACTGTTTATTAAAGGGTAGTTCAGTTTTGGTATAGGGGGCGCTTCAAGAAATTATTTTTTTTGTGAGGTAATGAAAAACTGATTGTCAAATAATGAAAGAGCATACAGTTCTAATGATAGAATACATTTTATTTGATTAAAATCGGTTCAGAAACAGCTGAAATATCAATAATCTGATCGAATTAGACCTGGGGCCCCAGGTTTATTCAATGATTTAACTTTTTCAACAATATTCAAAATAGGTTTTTAAATAGTTGTTCATGATCTCCCTATTTAATCATTATTTTAACAAAACATCACATGCACAATTTTGTATGAAAAATGTTTGAAAGTTTGAAACCAATGTGTTTTTAGAAAGCGCCCTCTTGTGTTTTAACTATGAATGATAACAGGTTTTTTCTTAGTCGTTAGTAATTTGTTATACCTTCCGAGCATGGTGGAGTTATAACTATTAGTTTGTAATGTTATTGTGCAGGTTTTGGTTGCTAAAGTTCCAAAACAAAACTATCCCTTTAAAATGTCTACTGAAGAAATGTGAATCTGCAAGTGAACAGTAACTGCTCTTGGTCATATGTGACCGGCTATAGCAAAACCCTGCACTTGTCGGTAAAAATCCAAATGTAGCTTTTCATGCCATTAGGAAGGCCTCATCACAAGCTTTCATTTGATGCTTTGTTCTAACAAAATGGTAAATAACTGGCGAAGACATGATTGTTTCAATTTTGCAATCATAAGTCTCTTACACACATTATGTGAACTTAAAATGGCATTTTCTTCAAAACATGAATTACCGACAAGTGCAGGGTTTTGCTATAGCCGGTCACATATAACTAGATATGCATGCATATCTCACATTCATATATTCCTACTCGAGGGAACGATTGCCATAAAGACATGTGCTTGATTAATTGCTTTTGCAGACATACTGTACACTGTACTCTGTCTCAGAATGTACTTGAGATGTGTAGTTTAGTTTCACACAGGATGTAAATCATTGAAGTTAAGTTTAATGATCACTCTAGAGAACTATGCACCTATACATGTACTGAGAATATGTAGTGCTCAATATTGTTAATTATGTTCCTTTTTATTAATAAAAGTATAATTTGAAGTTAGCCTATAATTGTTCAAGGGATAGTTGAGTTTCGGTAAAGAGAGTAGTTTTGGTCAAACTGTATTTTAGTAACCAAAACCTTTACCATTACATTAGTACATTACAAACTAATAGTTATAACTCCACCATGCTTGAAAGGAATACAAAATTACAAACGACTAATTAAAAAGCCTTATCATTAAAAAAGAGCTGTTAAAACTCAGAGGGCGCTCTCTAAAAAATCATTGGTTTCAACCATTTAAAATAAAATATAATATTGTGCATATGTGATGTTTTGTTGAAATAGTGATTAGATAGAGAGATAATCAACAACTATTTAAAAACAACGGCTGGTTCAAATTATTGAATATTTGTGGGGCCCCACAATTATTACAAATGGTTATGTTTATGGATATCTCGGCTATTTCTGAACCGATTTTGATCAAATAAAGTTTATTCTGTCATTAAAATTGTATGATCTTTCAAATTTGACTAAGTTTTTCATTATGTCACAAAAAATAATTTTGTGTAGCGCCCTCTACATGTATACCAAAACTCAACTATCCCTTTAAAGTATAATTTCATTGATTTTTAATTTAGATTCAGCTCATATTTCCACCTTTCATACATAATCCATAACACGAATATTACAAGTAAGTGTTTCAAAACATTGTTATTAAGGAGTTATCATCAATGAAATTTAGTGGTAAATCGTAAGCCCATTATGGCATCAAAAGTCCCGCCGAAACCAGCTGAAATACTGTGACGTCATGTAGTGTGCAAGTCATCATTCATTATCAGACGATGTCCGATTTATAACAAACACAATTTATAGTGCCTTTTTTAACATGACTCTGTTATGTTACTCATTATTTGCTCCTCTGCCTCGCTCTTAAAAGCACTTTGCTGTCTTTTGACACACAATTTTCCCGTAAAGCATGCTAAATAAAGTTATTTTAATCTATCACGTCACCCATAAGTATCACACGCAGAACTGCAAATTCAGCGACACCCTCATCAAAATACAGCTGTTGAACAATGGTCCAATAAGATCGTGCCCAGACTTCGGCTGGTCTTTCAAGCAGATAAAGTAGGACGGGGTGTGTCTTACTTCATTGAATTTGTCTTTATTTCCGTTGATGTCTCCAAGTGAATGATTATTGTGTATAAGTCGAGGTGAACCTTATTTACAAAATGCAATGAAATAAATGCGCTTTCGTGGCAAGAATACACGTTTAGCAGGCAATATGAGTGCACTAATGGTTGTGTAGATTCGCAATGAGACATCGTCTGCTAATGCAACGCTCGAAATTAACATTTTTTGCTGGTGGCCCGGTCGGGCCAGTAAAATTAGTGTTTTTCTATTTTGCTGGCCCGAAACTAAAATCTGCTGGCCCGAAAAAAAATAAAGAAAAACGTAAGTAAAATGAAGTATGGATCTGATACCGAGTGATAGCTTTTTGTAGACTTTAATCCAAGTCATTAATATGTGAATCATTGATAATATCATCCTTAAAATCACAGCCCTGATACAATTATATAAGAAAGAAATGGACTTATCTTGGGGTCACCAAATCATGGAATTTAGGAAGTTTCAATGTACGATTTTGAAGTTTGATAGTACTTACAATGTACTAACACAAATAAACATGTGTGGGACTGGGCTAAAAACATTTTCTTTTAAACAAATTCGGAAAACTTTATTGCATTTCTAGAGTAATATAATATTTAGAAACAACAAAATCATACCTTCTTATGATTATTCCTTCCTAATTCATGTCAAACTTTATAAATCATATGGAAGAGGAATTAAACCCTATTCTTGCCGATACAAATCACGCCATACGAGTTTTATTGCAAGCACAGTGAATGAGTAGTATGCTTGTGTATTAGGGAAAGCCTAGTGCACTGCATGCATGCACTGTGTGGTGCACATTAGTCTAGTGCTGTAACTGACCTTGATGATCGCATCGTTTGATCGGATCGGCAAAATTTTATCGATCTTCGAAATCGGATCGATGATCGGGATCGGATGATCGGCTATTAAAAAAAAAAAAAATCGTTTTTTTTTTTCTTTGGAAAATGATCCCCAAAAAACACAATTTGGGAATATAAATGAATACCAAAGCAACATATATCCATATTAATAAGCCCAAGGTAATCTTGTACGGGTATGCTTTCATTTCAAACTGATTACCTCTTCTTTTACAAAATTACTCACGCCGATTTTGAGCTTAGTCCCATGTGATTAATTTGGCGTAACCTTTCAGAAACACATGGGACTAAGCTCAAAATCGGCGCGAATAATTTTGTAAAAGGAGAGGTAATCAGTTTTAAATGAAAGCATACCCATACAAGATTACCTTGGGCTTATTAATATGGATATATGTTTGCTTTGGTATTCATTTATATTCACAAAATATGTTTTTTGGGATCATTTTCCAAAGAAAAAAAAACAGATTTTTTTTTTTTTTTTTTTTTTTTGCCGATCCGATCTTCCGATTTTTTCTGCATGATCGGAAATCGGCAAAAACGGTCCGATCATGTATGATCGGATCGTGATCAGCATGCCGATCCGATGATCGGTTACAGCACTACTGCACATTATACTTCCTGCCTAGGCTGGATGTACATGCACACACGTGGTTGGCAAAACAGCTGAAATAGTTGTAGTTTACCGATCACACACCCTCTGAAAGTAGTTAAAATTGATTTCATTTATTATGCAAGTTGAAGGGAGGATGTTCATATGAGGCAACAGCAAAAAACTGAGGGGGGGGGAGGGGGGGTGGGGGGGGGGGGGGGGGGGGGGGGGGGGGGGTGGGCGGGTGGAGAACAATGCCTTGTTTATGTTTATGAACGTGAAAAGTGCGCTTTGCGACATTTGCCTCAAGATAACTCTTGAGGCAAATGTCGGGAAGCGTTCTTATTTGAACATTTTTTACTTCTTTTTGCTTTCTTTTTAAATCACAATTCAAGTGTTTTCTGTATGGTATTAAATTTGCAAACATAGACCATTATTTCTGCACCATGGTTACAATATTTGGTGGCCCGATCGGGCCAGCAAACATTCGGTAAAATGATTTTTTTACTGGCCCGACAACAATTTTTGGTGGCCCCGGGCCATCGGGCCTGTGCTAATTTCGAGCGGTTGGCTAATGATAACTTGCACACTTTATGACGTCATCAAAACATTGGCGTTTTTTTAGCACAAAGAGCGCTTGTTTTCGATTCTTGTGATGGGGTTTTTGTTTTGTTGTTGTACTAGGTATGGGACATAACTAAAGTATTCATCTTAATCTGTTAGCCCCTAGCTCTCTAGTGATGCATTTATTCTCATATTTTGCAATTTTCAATGAAATGAATGTAATTTTGTATACCCTTCGAGCATGGTGGAGTTATAACTATTATTTTGTAATGTAATGGTGCAGGTTTTGATTACTAAAATTCAGTTTGACCAAAACTGTACTCTCTATACCAAAACTCAATTATCCCTTTAAATGGTGTGTCAAGTATATCATACTGCTTTTGTTGACAATATGTGTTTTTTTTAATACTGGAAATGAAATATACAGTCATCATATTGCATGTATATATTGATTTATTTTAGAATGCAAGCTCGTACATTATATCCATCAAAAGCAACCAAATCAAGGTTTATTTTCTGAATTTTAGAACAAGGCTTATTTAGTAAATTTCAAATGTGTTGTATAACCACAAACTATCTTTTCTGTTGAGCTAACGTAAATTTCAAGATTAACATGTCTAATGGAAGCAGCTTGGTGAGATTGTTCCGAGTTATTTTAGTGTCTCTATTTTTATAAGTGTTGATGGTAATCAGTGCTGTAGGACTCGAGTACGGACTCGGACTCGAGACCGGTCTCGAGTCCGTATTTCTCGGGACTCGGACTCGGACTTGGACTCGAGCCACAAAGACTCGGTCTCGGACTCGGACTCGACCAATGGTGACTCGTGACTCGGGCGAAAATCGGGCCGAGACCGGCATCGAGACTGGCATTTTTTCCGTTTTCCCACGTTTATTTATAGTTCATAAAATTACCCCAGCGCAAGCAAAAACAAACCCGTTGTTCTGGCGTAACCTTGCTCGCTTGAGTGTGGCATTCTGGAAAATGATCGTAACATCGCCTCAACAAGCTATTATATGCCTAAATAGACGTTGAGATTAGTCGTTTTATGTTTTGGAACACGTAAGACATGGTCAAGTATTACGGCCAGAACGTGAATTAATTTACGAAAGCCTGATATGATGCGACTAAAATTGAACAACGAGCAATACGCGCACTATTGTTAGTGTGCATTCAGCTGTGTGCTGAGAGAATGGGCATGTTTGTTTGATGATATGACGAGCAGTAAATGCGATTTATCAGGCACTGACTTGGTAACAATTGACAAGAATGGGAACCTGACATGGTGTCACTCAGCGCGCCCTGAAACAAAAACTACTCGACCAAAATGACTAAGTATCATTTTTCATTGGAAAAGATACCATATCCTACGGACATATCATTTTTATTACTATTTTTTGGGAAGTGCCCCGTTCCGTTTTTTGAGGGCCACCCTGTATTGCAGTATATAACCATCCAATCTGATAACAAAATCATAGTTCAATTTCAAACTTCAATCAGGTCATGATAGATGCATGCGACTGAATAATTCACACCAATTTCAAGATTTCAGTTTCAGTCCATTATGTAGCGCCTCCCCCCCCCCCCCCCACCTCCATTATAAATTTGAATTACGTTATTAATCAGTATTTCTTTTCTTTCCAATTGGTTCTTGACAGTGATTGCTCTTCATTGCTCTTCTGTTCATAACTGACAGTTTATGGCACAAAACGTGAATTTTCAGATATTTTATATTTTTTGCTAAAAATTGTGATCTTAAAAGGATTAGAAAATTGCTGACATTCATGCTTAACTTCAACAATGATTACTTTTCAGCAACTTGACTGTTTGCACATAAAGTTATATCCCTTAATCCATTTGACAGTGAACCTTAGGAAAAGATATGCAGCAGTTCCTTATCCACTGTATTTTGGGGAAATTTAAGGGTGACAAAGATCAACTAAATTCTTGTCCCGTCTGTCACACTTTTTATGAACTTTTTATCCTGCATAGACATCAATAATTGAATTTGTCTCATACTCTGTAATAATAACCTTGGACATTGCCCAAAATCATTTCTGCAGATAACTCTTTGTCATTTCTTTGATGGTGTCTATTTATGTTATAGAGAGTCCACTGTAAGGCATTTATCATAATGGAACTGATGTGACATAAAAATAATTGCAATTTAAGATTTTCCCATTGGGACTCGGACTCAGACTCGGACTCGGACTCGGACTCGGACTCGGACTCGGATGTCCGGGACTCGGGACTCGGAAGTCCGGGACTCGGACTCGGACTCCAGGGACTCGGACTCCAGGGACTCGGACTCGGACAGGGTGGACTCGACTACAGCACTGATGGTAATCTTATTGTAACACTATAAATAATTTCATATTTTGCTGACCTTTTCCTACAGAGCTTTTGCAAGATACAACAAGGACCAATTTACACCGGTGAATTTACAAGGATCCGACAAAGTAAGTTCCTATTTTTATGCCTCCGCCAACGAAGTGGCCGGAGGCATTATGTTTTCGGGTTGTCCGTCCGTACGTACGTACGTCCGTCCCATTTTTGTTCTCGCGATATCTCAAGAACTGGTTGACGGATCAATTTCAAACTTGGAATGAGTATACATATCGGGATGACAATGATCTAATTAGATTTGAGGGATCATAAGGTGAAAGATCAAGATCACAGGACTCAATATACGTGCAAAAATAGCTTGTAATGGCAAAATCTCAAGAACTGAATGTCAGATTTCAATCAAACTTGGTACCTGAATGTGTTATAGAGAGCCAATGTTGCCATGTACAATTTAGGGTTCATGAGGTCATAGGTCAAGGTCACAGGACTCATTATATGTATACAAAAATCGCTTGTAATTGTAAAAACTCAAGAACTAAATGTCAGATTTCGATCAAACTTGGTACTTGAATGAATCTTAGGGAGCCAATGTAGCCATATAATTTTGGGGTCATGATGTGAAAGGTCAAGGTCACAGGACTCATTTTATATGCAAAAAATAGCTTGTAATAGTTTTATCTCAAGATCTGATTGATGGATTACCATCAAAATTGAGTTTACAGAATTCTGTGCATGTTAATTTGGGCTTGATATAAAAGTCGCGTGAGATCGGAGGCATAATTTTCGACTGCGTGCAGTCGAAGATCCATCTAGTTTTTAGCTCATCCGGCCCGAAGGGCCCGATGAGCTTATGCCATGCCGTTGCGTCCGTCGTCCGTCCGTCCTTCCGTCCGTCCGTCCTTCCGTCCGTCCGTCCGTCCTTCCGTCCGTCCGTCCGTCCGTCCTTCCGTCCGTCCGTCCGTCCGTCCACAGTTTTCAAAATGCTTCTTCTTCGTTATTTTTCAACCGATTTTGATTCTGATTGTTTCATAAGATAGGGCTAGGAGGGGGATTTAAAACTTCTACACAGAATTTTGAAATTTTTCTCCATTAATTAATTATGGTAATTTATGCAAATTTATTCCAAAAATCACAAAAAATGCTTCTACTCCTTCATTTCTCGACCGATTTTGATTTGGTTTGCTTTATCTGGTAGAGCTAACTTTGGTACACTAAACTTCTACACAGAATGTTGAAATTTTTCTCCATTAATTAATTATGGTAATTTATGCAAATTTATTCAAAAAATCACAAAAAATGCTTCTTCTCCTTCATTTCTCGACCGATTTTGATTTGGTTTGCTTTATCTGGTAGAGCTAACTTTGGTACACTAAACTTCTACACAGAATTTTGAAATTTTTTTCCATTGATTAATTATGGTAATTTATGCAAATTTATTCCAAATATCACAAAAAATGCTTCTTCTCCTTCATTTCTCGACCGATTTTGATTTGGTTTGCTTTATCTGGTAGAGCTAACTTTGGTACACTAAACTTCTACACAGAATTTTGAAATTTTTCTCCATTAATTAATTATGGTAATTTATGCAAATTTATTCCAAAAATCACAAAAAATGCTTCTTCTCCTTCATTTCTCGACCGATTTTTATTTGGTTTGCTTTATCTGGTAGAGCTAACTTTGGTACACTAAACTTCTACACAGAATTTTGAAATTTTTCTCCATTAATTAATTATGGTAATTTTTTATTTATTTATTTATTTATTTTTTATTTTTTATTTATTTATTTATTTTTATTTATTTTTATTTTATAAAAAAAAAAAAAAAATTTTGGTTATTTTGTTTACATTTTTTTATTTATTTATTATTATTTTTATTTATTTATTTATTTATTTTTTCCCCATGTCCCTTCTGGAGCGTCAAATTTATATTTTTTTTGCTCTAATTAAAAAAATTAAAAAAATTTATGTCCCTTCCAGGGCAGTTTTTGACCAGTTGAAAAGTGTACCACATGAAATTTGCGATATTTGATGTTGCGAGATGCCGGATGAGCGCTACGTCATTGACGTTCTGGTTTTATATTTGCAAGCCAAAATTCAAAAGTTATGAGATTATTGTCTTATGTGAAAGAAAATACCATTTTATTAGAGCTAGTCTGAGAAGTTTAGGACTTGAAAATATCTTTTAGTGAAATTGTATTGATTTGAAGAGTTCAAAATAATGAACAGTCATTGTGACCTTTTAGTTAGTCTAACAATTGAAGACCCTTTACTGTATTTTGTGCTTGTACTTGTTGTTCACAAATCAAATATTACATTTATTTTGGTTTTAAGCACAATCAAAGTGATTCAATCAGATTTATGATGTAATAGGTTTATTTTTCTTTTAACTTGGTAAATGATTAACAACAAATCTGTGATATGTAGATTCAGAATAGAAATGAAATGAGCCTGAGAGTTAGGCTACAAAGCGATTGTTATCCCCTCGCCGACGAAGTCGGAGGGGATAGACTCAGTAACGCCGCCTTCCGTCCTTCCGTAACAAATCTGGTTTCCGTTCGATAACTTTAGTAATGTTTGAAAGATTTTAATGAAATTTGATGTGAAGGTACATGGTATCAAAATACAGCCTAAGTTCGATTTCGGAGTATGTAGGTCAAAAGTCATAGCTCATTAAATATGCGAAAATAGCTAATTATGTACCCGAAAATGTGGTTTCCGTTCGATAACTTTAGTAATGTTTGACGGATTTTAATGCAATTTGATATGAAGGTACATGATATCAAAATACAGCCCAAGTTTGATTTCGGAGTATGTAGGTCAAAATTCATAGCTCATTAAATATGCGAAAATAGCTCATTATGTATCCAAAAATGTGGTTTCCGTTCGATAACTTTAGTAATGTTTGACAGATTTTAATGAAATTTGATATGAAGGTACATGGTATCAAAATACAGCCTAGTTCGATTTCGGAGTATGTACATGTAGGTCAAAGGTCATAGCTCATGGGTCGGTCGTTCCATAAAGTAGTAAACTTTCTGTACATCCAATCCCCAGGTATTAGTAACTTCCTTGCCTAGTAATATAATAGTATAGTCTAATGGAGGTAATTTGTTCTGACGTATATAGGCCATTTGTACCCAGCGAGGGGATGCTACGTTTTGCGTTGACTTGTTTTTCTTACATCATTGAATTCTTTATCAAGTGTTGTGAACTTTAAAATTTCACCAACTTGCTGTTAATATTATCCTTGTGGTTTATGGAATGTTTTACTGAACTTGAAGATGCCTGCAAAAGATGGACAATATCTTTAAAACGTGATTTATGTGGACATTGTTTTTTAGTTATAATACTAGTGTAAAGTATGTATTGAAGAGCAAGTGTTATTTTCAATAGAATACTGTGGCATGTGATTTGAGTGATAACATTAAGGTTACTTTCTGTCCGTTTATTGACCAATTTCCTTGTGTAAATGAAGTTTCAGTGTGACTAATGTTCAAAGTAATGTCTAACTGTATGCACTGGAAATTGGATTATATGTGACCTGTCACCTTATACCACAAAACAACCAATAAGTCAGGGAAAATTATTGTGCTGATTTTCACATGACATTAAAGTAGAAGTTATTACCTTTAAAATGGTATATAAATTGTCATATTTGGACTAAGCGAACCCTCTCAAAATGAGCGCCCACAATTTGGAACATATCTAAAGCAGTTTTACAGGCTGCTTCAAAGATCGGCATCCATTCAAGCGCTGCAATATGATCATTTTTATTTGATGAAAAATCATATTTACACATGATTTCTGAAGCACCAAATTTCACAGAATGTAGATCAAGATACCCTCAATCAGGAAATACCAAAATCCTGAATTGCTAATATCAGCTAATAACAGACAAACTACCACAACGCCATAACGGTTCTTTTGTGGTGTAAGGTCACATATAGTGCTTACATATTTAGTTTTAATTAATACTTTTTGTAGAATTATGCCCTTTACACCATTCAAGGAGCGATGTCACCACTTTGTGGTTTGAGAGCCCAAATTTCATACAATATGTGACCGGCTATATCAAAACCCTGCACTTGTTGGTATCATGTTTTGAAGATATGAGCATTTTAAGTTCACATAATGTGTGTAAAAGACTTAGGTTTGTACAATTAAAAACAAACATATCTTTGCCAAATATTGTCCAATTTTTTTAGAAGAAGGCATCAAATGAAGAGCTTGTGATGAGGCCTTTCTAATGGAATGAAAATCTACCTATTTATTTTTACCGACAAATGCCGGGTTTTGCTATTGCCGGTCACATATATTGAAGTATAATTACAGAAATTAATTCATATAAATTAATAAACTATTTAACCTATACTTTTGATTAAATATAAATCACCCACCCAGTCTCTGACCTGTTTAGTTCAAACGCAGCCAAATGGCCAGTTGTGTTTCCTTGTTTCAGGCATTCTTCTGGTACATGTATAATCATTATGTACCACATTAATTGAAACAAATTCTTAAAGGGGTAGGTCAGTTTTGGTATAGAGGGTGCTTCAAGAGGCTTGTGAGGTAATGAAAAACTGAGTGTAAAATTTGAAATAGCACACAATTTTAATGACAGAATAAACTTTGTTTGATCAAAATTAGTTAAGAGATGGCTGAAATATCCATAAATATAACCATTTGTAATTATTGTGGGGCCCTCAATAATTTGATAATTTTGAACAAGCCGTTGAAAAAAAAAATGCTTTATATAATACACTTTTCAAAAACTTACAAAAGAGGTTTTTAAATAGTTGTTGATGATCTCTCTATTTAATCATTATTTTAACAAAACACCTCATGCACAATTTTTTTATTAAAAATGGTTGAAACCAATGCATTTTTGGAGAGCGCCCTCTTGTGTTTTAACGGCTCTTTTTGAATGATAACAGGCTTTTTACTTAGTTGTTTGTAATTCTTTTAGACCTTTCAAGCATGGTGGAGTTATAACTATTAGTTTGTATAGTTTGTAATGTTATGTTGCAGGTTTTGGTTACTAAAATTCAGTTTGACCAAAACTGTACTATCCCTTTAAAGGGATAGTTGAGTTTTGGTATAGAGGGCGCTACACAAATTTTTTTTTTTTGTGAGATAATGAAAGAGCATACAATTTTAATGACAGAATAAACTTTATTTGATCTAAATCGGTTTAGAAATGGCTGAAATATCCATAAACATAACCGTTTGTAATAAATGTGGGGCCCCACAAATATTCAACGATTTTGAACCAGCCGCTAAAAAAAAAAAAAAATGCTTCCTATTTTCAAAAATTTACAAAAGAGGTTTTTAGATAGTTGTTTCAACAAAACATTAAATGCACAATATTGCATTTAAAATGGCTGAAACCGATGAGTGTTTAGAGAGCGCCCTCTTGAGTTTTAACCGCTCTTTTTGAATGATAGCAGGCTTTTTACTTAGTCATTTGTAATTTTTTATTCCTTTCGAGCATGGTGGAGTTATAACTATTAGTTTATAATGTAATAGTGCAGGTTTAGCTTACTAAAATTCAGTTTGACCAAAAATGTACTCTCTTTACCAGAACTCAACTATCCCTTTAACTACCATTCTTTCTATCTGCTCAGACTTTAATCACACCATTCAATGAGCTACCAAATGGCCAGTTTGCGGACCCCAGCTCGAAGCAGTCGTTCAAGTATGATCACATGAGAAAAGAAGCCAGTGAGTTCCAGTCGTCTAGCATTGACACGACGGCAGAGCCATGGAGAGCAGCCCTGGCCCAGGCCCTTGATGGTTACGTCAAGGATCACTTCCCACATGGAAACAGTGCAGTGAGTCTTGTTTGTTTGTTTGTTTGTTTTTCAAGAGAGAGATTGTTATTTTGATGAAAGAAGCAAGCAAAATTTAGTCGTCTTGTGTTAACACGACGCAGAGCCCTGGAGAGCAGCCCTGGCCCAGGCCCTTGATGCGTATGTCAAGGATACCTTCCCACATGGAAACAGTGCTCAAATGAGAGAAGAGACAACAACATTACTAGAATTGCAAAAAAAAATGTTTTCCAGAATTACAAACCAGGGGGTGTATTCTGAAAACGATTTAAAGCTAAAAATCTATTGTATCTACGTCACTAAAATATTTTAGCCAAATCGGTATTCTGAAACTGTATTTAAAGAATAGCGATTTGCTAAAATATATTTTAGTGACATAGATATGACGTAGATACAATAAATTATAACTTAAAATCGTTTTCAGAATACACCCCCGCTTTTTACTCAAAACCTGAATTGTGTCTGATAGTTCTCAATTTGTATTATTAAAAATTAGATTTGAGTAACTGAATACACATGTGACTTTTTGACCCATATGGGAATGAGATTATATGTCCTTTTTTATTTATTAAAATTAGCTTCACGATTATTCATTAACCTGTATTGCAAACTTTAAAAAGTATTTTCCTCTTCTTATGCAGGTATTTGGAAAGAGTTCTGACAAGAAAGTCAACCTAGTTGCATGTATTGAAGATCACAAGTTCGAACCAAATAACTACTGGTAAGTCACTTGATAAATGGATTTGAAATTTTCCTCTCTAATTCTCACAGAGCTGATTGCGCTTAGATTTGCACCTTGTAATACGCAACTCTTACATATTAAAGGGAATTCAGACCGGTATATTCGACGCGTGGATCCATATTGCGCACTTTTACGCACAGTACGTAATCCCCATTGGCTCAGTTATAAGTAGCGATCGCAAACTGTCCCACTTCACGAAGGCCCGAATCGCGTTCGGAATATTTGTACTAGTCGAATCATGGTCGAATGGAATTCCATCAGAGATGTTTACGAGCGAAACTATTACGTAACACGCTTAACCGCACCGACTTCACAGAGCCGCTTTTTGATCTTATCAGCGATTGCCTCGGGGCTCAGGTGACAGCTCGAGCAATTCGCTCGGTATATAGATACCAGCTGTGTGCTGCATGCAATTTCATAAGAAGCACCGCTCTTCGATCGATTCAACACATATCGTGCTGACTACCCATTCTAACCCACGCATATATGCCTTTAAGAACTGACCAGTTGAGTGTTGCATTTCAGGAATGTCACTTAAAGGGGACCACCAGGCAAAGAAGAACACTTAATTATATGTTGGTATGTTTTGTGATATCAAATAGATACCTAACATTTTGCAAAGGGTTGTGTAATTCATAAACAATGCAATTAATTACCACCACTTACGGAACCATTATTATTTCATGGTTCCCTACGCACCAAACATTTGCGAGTGCACCAATTCTATTCACGCTTACGTTTGGAGACAATGGAATCCTGGACGATTCGTTCGCTCTTGACAAAGGTAGTCTTCGTACATGCAGACCCATGAACGCATGCTTTAGAATGGTGATGTGTTTTCCAATTATACTTTTTGGTGGAATGGACTACTAAAGATGTTACCTTTCATTTATAAGAATATTATTTTTGGGTGGTGGTACCCTTTAACATACTCTGTTTAACATTTACAAGCACAATTTCTCATAAATAAAGTCATGAATCGTACAAAGAGCTCCTAATAAAGAAGATATATTTATTGGGTACCCATGTATGCACACTCTGCTGTATTGCAAAAATCTAAAAAAGTCTTAACTCAGAATGTACGTCTAGAATCTAATGGTCTAACCCACACCATCCTAAAAGAAAAACACAAAGACCCACTGGTGAAAATTACATGCTGGTTCTGAATTAGTATACTGGTACTTGGCTAGCTCCTAGCCTGATTCTAGCAACAATAACTAGTCAGCAGATGTTATATAACATCACATGCATACCATTAGTAAACTGGCCTGTTCTTTCTGCTTCTCTGTACAAGCATATACAATAAGATTAATAGTGGTCAGTCAACCTTGACCCCTTGGATTCGTGAGCAGAAACATTGGGTCTCATAACGTTCCAGGTCCACTTCTAATCCAGCTTGACCTGTAAAACCATCTAAATTTCACTTATTCTTTAAACTTTACAAAAAGCATAAGAAACGTATTCTTCATAATTTTTAATCTACTATTAAAACTAGAAATGGAGGTTGGAGTTTGCAGTGGTCAGTCAAACTTGACCCATGGAGGGATCAACAGAAGCTGAGGGTCTCATCAAAGTCCATGTCCAATTCTAATCCAGCTTAGTATACTGATTAAACATGTCTGTAAAACCATATAAACTGAACTTATTCTTTATTCATTTTCATGCACTATTACTAGTTATGGACGGTGAAGATTGCAGTGGTCAGTCAACATTGACCCGTCAGGTGGATCAGCAGAAGTTGTGGGTTTCTTCAGGGTCCAGTTCCACTTCTAATCCAGCTAGTTATACTGATTAAACATGTCTGTAAACCCATGTAAATTTAACTTATTTAACATATTCTTAATCATGTTTAATCAGCTATGTAAACTGAACTCATTCTTTATTCTGTTTAATCTACTATTACCACTAGGAATGGACGGTGGATATTGCGGTGGTCAGTCAACATTCACCTGTCAGGGGGATCAGCAGAAGCCGTAGGTCTCATCAAGGTCCATGTCCACTCCTAATCCAGCTTATACTGATTAAACATCTCTTTAAAACCATTAGAAACTTATTCTTAATAATTTTGTATCAATTATGTGAACTGAACTTATCTTTATTCTGTTTAATCTACTATTACCACTAGGAATGGACGGTGGAGATCGCAGTGGTCAGTCAACATTGACCCATCAGGGGGATCAGCAGAAGCCGTGGGTCTCATCAAGGTCCAAGTCCACTATTACGAGGATGGCAACGTCCAGCTGGTCAGCCACAAGGAGATCAAGCTCCCACTTGACATTTCGGTAAGATAATAAACTTTTATGTTCCTCTTCTTCTCCATCATCCTTCTTCCCTTCATGTTTCCTGCTCTTCCCTCTTGAGGAATATTTTGGTAAGATGATGGTACCCTACCTAGTCCTTTATCTCTTTTCCCAGATTCTCTCAACCCCATGGACAGAAAGTAGATAATACGGTTTGAATATTGAGATGGAGCTTTATGCACTCATTGTTGTGTTACTTAAGAGTAAGGGGAAAAGGGAGTAAAATGCCAATTCAATTTTCATTTAACTTTCCCTTTTCATCATCTATCTACCTATATTCCCCTCTGCAATATTTTGGCAATGTGAGATATTTGTTACCCCCTAAACATGATTTAATAGAAATAATACAAGTTCACACGATGTCTGTTTAACATAGGATAAGCTTTGATCCCTATTCATGTATGTATTATTTCACCTTTGTCTCAACCCTTCTTGCATTTTCTGTCACTTCCACTTAATTAGTTTCATAAGGAGATCGAGCTGCCATTAGGTATATCACATAAATCTGTGAGATGCTTAGAATCCAACCAGTCAAGTCATCTATTTGTCTTTTTACTGCTTTGTTATTTTATCTCCCACCTAGACTGCAGAGAAGACAGCCACATTGTTTGTGAAGGGGATGGAGGCCGCAGAACACAAATACCAGACCAGCCTTGCAGAAGACTACACCATGATGTCTGATGTCAATTTCTTTTACCATTATATCTTTAATCTTGATGTATTTGTAATTTTTGTTAATTAATCTATTTTCTGCTTTTCAATTTATCTCCCACCCAGACTGCAGAGAAGACGGCCACATTGTTTGTGAAGGGGATGGAGGCCGCAGAGCACGATTACCAGACCAGCCTTGCAGAAGACTACGGCACGATGTCCGACACCACCTTCAAGGCGCTGCGCCGCCAGCTCCCCATCACACGCAGCAAGTTCAACTGGAAGCAATGGATTCACTACGATATCGGCAAGAAACTCCAAGAGCAGCATTGAACCATGTTTTCTCTTATTTTTGTGCTCTCCCTTTCTACCGTCTCTCCCCTTCCCCCTCTTCCCTGTTTTTAAAGAAAAAAAGAAGCAAAGCTCCCCATCTTGAGTTCAACAAGAAGCAATTGATCGATTAGAATATCACAAAAAAAACCTCCCATGTCAAACACTGAGCAGAAATCTTTGCCCTTTTTCTCTTTCTTTTATGTACATCTCACAATTTCTTCCCTAACCTTGTAAATTTCCCCCTCTTTTTTCTTCCCCCTTTCGGTCTCCTACTTGTACAAAGAATACATAATGTAAACGATTCAATGACTCGCCCATTTCCTCTGTTCACCATACAGTTAAAGTGAACAGTGGGTTGAGAACTAGGGATAACAAATCAATGAACATTGTAAATGGACCATGCATAGAGCACTATTATACTTTTCCGTATTGATGGATAAATTCATTTGTCTACCTAATACACTTGTAAAAAGACGGATTACATGTAGTTCAGAAGTGCTGCACAAACTTGTCCCAATCATGCTGTGCTGGCACATTACTTGTGTGTGTCCATATCTTCAAAACATATTTTATGAATACTAGCCTTGTTTTATTATTTTTTGTCAAGTGAGTCCCCTTTTTAAAAATTTTATATTAGACTTCAACCATTTAGTTTCTTTTTATAGTCGGTTATTATTTCTTATGTATCATAGGGATCTTAATAGTGACAGTTTTGTTTATTGTTTTTGTTTCAGTAATTTCAGCAATGATAATATTTTATTTTTACACACTTCCTTCCGGGCAGAGTTGCTTGAGTTTCATTTCCTACCATTCCCCTTTGACTTCCTCATTACCTTGGGCACGTCGTGTTGCGAGAATTCCTGCTGTCAGTTTTAGACCACAGTTTCCTACAGCCTGAAACTTGGCTATTGCTCTCACACTCGTCAAGGCGTTCAAACAACTGAGAGTATTTGGACAGGACAGTAATGCAGACTCTGCTGTTTTGAATGCTTATGATCAATCAATCTTAAATGTTCTCTTCATGACTGACAAGAACATATATTTGTGTTATAGTTCTGCAGTTTTGCATGGAATTTTGATGTTGAATAGTATCATTCTATCAAAGTATCAAAATGGAGTATCACTCTATTTTACATAGACTTAACCCTAACCAGGCCGGGTTATTTTGGCTATGCTATAGCCGGGGGGGGGGGGTGGATTCCACCCCCCCCTGAGATCTCGGCCGCCGAACGCGCGGCCGCCGCAAAATTTGGCACACAGATAGTTTGCGACATAATCTACAAGATAGCATTGTTATTTTTTGAAAAAATAAATGTCTACTTAATTATGCAAATTTATGCAAAAATCCTCTTTTTGTCTATAAATCACTAAATATGGCTCAGAATATGCTAATTTTGTGCATGAATATTCTTTATTACCTAATTAAAAGGTTTTCAACATTAAAAATTGCGACAGCTAAAAAATTCCTTATGTATTCTTTGTTTTTGGAATTTCTTATGTATTTCTTTGTTTTTTTACTTTTGTTTTTTATTGTTTTTTTTCGATGGAATAAATTATTAACCATTATTCAACAATTTTTAGCCCAAAATTAAATGATTGCAGTGATTAGATTGAAAAATAATGAAGGTTTTGTCTATTCTAGGAAATACTCAATTTCCATAGGATTTGTACACAAATCAAAAAATTTAGCGATTTTCGGGCCGACGCTCACTTACAAAAGGTCACGTGACTTTAGAACGGTATACCCGGTCATCGCAAATTTGGTCTCAAAAGTTGCGCAAGACTTCAACGAAAAACTCAATGAAGTCGCGCGGCAAAACCTGCGCGCGTTGCAGAATTATCGCGCGAAAAGTCGAGGGGGGGGGTGGATTCCACCCCCCCCCCGGCCTGGTTAGGGTTAAATACAAACTGAAAGATATCATTTAGACATGTACCGTTAGTGGCATAAAACACTGCTTATTGCACCATCTTTGATATTTGTTTGCCAAAAGACGATAGCAAGAATTCAAGTGCCCGTTTATAGCTATGTAGTAAGAGGGTCAATTGTTGTGCACTAACTAAACACCACAGTATCCATCTCTTTATTTTTGTATGTAGCAGAAGAGGTTTGGTTGTATTATCCATATTTATAGCAATCGATTGTAATGTTGCAAGTAACATTTAGCATAGATGACATATTTTTGGCCATGAACTCACTTTTGGTGGCCCTGGGCCAGCGGGTCAGCACTAATTTTGATCCTGTTCACAGTTATATCAGTCAGAAGATGAATGCTGTTATACAGAAAGGCAGTCAAGGCCACTTTACAGACTTGGAGCAGACTGTGGCTGTGCAGCCATAGCCAATGCATGGGTGGCAAGGTTGAGAGCCTTGCTGCCCATGCATTGTCTATGTACTCTGCGCTCCTAGGTAATTATGTGTATGGTGTGCAAATGGTCATACCCCAGTATGACCATTTACATTGTAGATGTGGTCAAGGCCTCTTTCTTGTTATACATTGTATAAATCTGCTTTGTTGTGTATGCTTGCATTGATTGTAGTGATTATTTGTAACCAAGCAACCATGGAGAAGAGTGGAAAATAATTGCAGGCTACCTGATGAAACAGCAGTCATCTGTAACGCTCGATATGACTTGAAAATATTTATGCAAGACGAGACGAAAATATTTAATGGTCAAAATGTAATTCTAATTCAATAGATTATCTTGCTTAATTCATTGCTCAAATACTGGGAAACTATGCCTTCAATTGCCATACAGAAAAGGGTAAAGCAATTAACTGATTAGAATAGATTCATTTAGTAATGTTACAAGTATATATATGTTTCTGGTTAGTGTTTTTATTATTACACAGAACTTAGATGTAGTCGAAGGGCAAGTACACTTAAATTAATGCTAACACGAATCATGAAGCCGATTCTGGATGTTGGAATAAGGAGGACAAATTCGCTTTAGACAGATGATCCCGATATAATTATTTTGTCGATAAAATCTCTTTTGGGTATGAAAACAAAAAGGCAGTAAATCAGTTTGCAAACTTTGCATCCATCTTTGCTATGCTCTTTTTACTGTCAACCCGGGCCAATATTCATGAAAGCCTGATAGGTTAGTTCCATGCTAAGTCTATTTTGGATTATGTTGCTATGTATTAAACACACACTCTTTTAGTTGCTAACTAGGGTTAACTTAGTTGGTACTTAAGGCTAAACCAGCTAATCTTAGTTGGGGAATAGGAAAACTGTTTTATAGCACACAGCATTTGAAATGCACTTGGCATGGAACTAAGCTAGCATGGTTTTACGAACATCAGTCCTGAACTATGATTTGGAGGTATTATTTAATTTTAATTTTAAGAGCTTACAGAAGTCTTTTCTTTTCTTTTTCTGACTCGGAAATATTGTGAATATTGTCCCACAAGATTATCTAATTCCTGATCCTCTGCACCTTTCAGCTGGAGTTAGATACAAATCTGCATTTTATAGGCGTTTTTATTAGATGTCAGTGCATTTGTATGCATTTAATGACATTTGTTCATATGCATTTATATGCATATAATGCAATGTTTTAATATGCATGTATGTGCATTTATAAGATTTGAATGCATTTATGTGCATCAAATTATAATGTGCTCATTTGCATTTTATATGCATTATATGATCTATCTACTACATGCATTTATATGCTTATTTATGCATATGAAATGTCAGATTGCATGTAAATGCCTCTGTCCCCTCTCCAACGTGTGAATGGATTTTGTTTACCCTCATGTGCCCGAAAGTGCTACTACAGTAACTCTTGCAGTGCCAGAGGTCGCTATGTTCACACTATACACACACTATCAATATAGATAAGATACATATGGTAACTTATGATTTAAGCCAGTGATTCTTTGTCTAAACCAACTTTGGAGAGAGACTGTACGAATGCTTCTAAGAAATGTTCTTTGTTGTGTCATTGTTTATATACTGTCATGTCTATAATAAGCTGTGTTGAAGGAAAAAAAGAGAATGGAAAAGATGTTGGCTCATCTTGTTAACATTTTTGTAGCTGTCACAAAAAAAGTTTTTATTAATAATTTTTGATGCAAAAGTATATATAAGTTATATGTATATGAATATGTGATTTGTATGAGTAAAATGAGCAATTAACACAGCTATTTGTATCATAGTGTAGGGAAAATCCGAGGTAGTAGCTACAAAATTGCAGGGGTGTTTTATTGTCACTTATAGGGCATTTGTTATGTAGTGAATTGATGAAAATCAGTATAATTGAATTAAAACACAATATACAACTAATGTCTGTTTGCAATTCTGATTGGTCCTTCAAGTTATATGTAGGCAAAAAGGAATAGAACAAGTAATCAATAATACTACTTACTAAGTCATTCTTTGAATAAAAACACTAATATATATACCAAGTATCAACACATTTTTAGTAAGTATGTAGTTTACTTTTATCTACTTATCTCTCTTATGTAATATTGAACATATTGATGAATTTGCACCAAACACCATTTAATGAGTGTATATAAAAGTGTGTGTGTGTGTGTGTTCTTGTAAAGTTGTTAAGGCGAGGACAGATCACACAAAGGACCTTGGAAGGTGATATAACAGTCCTCATGTCAAACAATGAGTTTTTTAAACAATAAGGCACAATAGTTGTCATCAGTAGTATGGTCGTGTACAACTCTGCGTGTGTGTGTATGTGTGTGTTACTTCAACATAATGCAACATTACTACAAAGTATTCTTACAGCCATAAAATGAACTAGCATGATAACTAGCTCCTTTTGATAATTATTTTTGGTTTTAGATCGTAATAAATCATGATCGGGATATAGAAACTTCAAATGAATAGATGGGATATAGAAACTTCAAATGAAAATACCAAGCTCATTTATAAAATCACGACTTTACTTTCGTTTCCACACGAAACACAAACACAGACAGTATACAATAGATACTTGGTCAAACATGTTTATGTGCAAATAGGGATGACATGGATTGTAATATTCAACAATCATACAGTTTCCTCAATTTTGAAAACAAAATTCATATATTATAGAAGTTGAACACATCAAACATTATGTGAACACCTACATTTGCCAAAAATGTATGATTATTTGACATACAGTACTGTTGTTATACACTCACACACATGTTAGAAGAGTGGCGTAGCGTGGGTGCTCATCTTGGGCACATTATATGTATTATGAACTATTTTGTCAAATCATGGGGAGGGGGGCACATGTCCCTCCCTAGACAGAAATACCCGTCTCTTCGTGGGATTTACTCTGTTAAAGGGCATCAAGCGTGGGATGCTACATAGCGGGTCGCCATTTTGAACTGGGTTAGTTTGCGCGCACCGCATGACACTGAGCTAACGTGCATTACGCACCGTGCGCAACGCGTATGCAAGATTGCGCCGCGCATCTCATTTGACGAATCTGAACTACCTTTAAACCCGCGATCCGACCTTCAAGCTAGCGGAGTATAACGAACGATTGTTTGGCCTAGCCCCTCGCCTACTCTGTATGACTTGTATTTACACATTATCCCATCAAACTGCATCAAGCATGCTTGTACAAGTGTCGTCCTTGAGTAGGATTGTGACCTTCCGATTATGTATTCAGTCAGTGGCGGATCTACGGGGGGGGGGGTTTAGGGGGTTGTTTAACCCCCCCCCCCCCCCCCCTTGGGCTGCCAAGTGAAAATGTGATGTGCATAGAAAAAACGCCGTCATGTGTCCACACCCACACAGTATCCGCATCGTCATTGGGCCAACCCCCCCCCCCCCCCCCCCCCCCCTTAGCAAAAAGCTAGATCCGCCCCTGTCAGTGGCAAAGATAGTGGGTGATGAGGGACGATCGCCACCGAAGTATTGGTAACCTTTTCGGAAATAATCCTAGCTGGAAACCTCACAAAATCCCCTCTTGCACCTCATCCCAATGTTTGTTTTTTATGGTGTATCGCAGCAGAATTTCCATATGATGTCGTCGTATACTCCTGTACCGTTTAGTCATAATTAAAAAGCCTCTATAGTCTACTGCAATTTGTAAATCTTGCCACCGCCCCACCCCAGGACTGCCACCGCCCCACCCAGGACTGCCCCCGCCCCACCCCAGGCCTGTCCCCTCGTCTTTGCAACCTAACTGCATGTCTTGGTTAATCGACCCTGCCGCACGAGGCATATAACTGCAGCTTAATCAAATCCTTGATAATATAAAGGATTTTATATCAACATATAACATCAATGGGATATCAAAGAATGCCTTGCGTTAAGGTTATGTAAATGTATTATGACTCGTGAAGTTTGCGTTATTTCAATAGTAGAAAGGAAGAAAAACACTTTTCGGTTCAACTCAATGGGTCAAGGGCAAAATAGCAGGACTCGGAGTTTATCAAAGGAAAGCCAGTAGATCCGTTTTGTCACTCCTACATAATCTGTGCACGTGCCGTGCGCATGCCAATAATACTGGTTTCAATACTAGTATATAGTAGTCAGGGAAAATAAAACAAATACAATCGGCTAGAAACTCGACTTATACTAGTAGTCGATCTAGTATAGCAGCCAGAAATGGGGCTCACCCACCCCAGGGTAGTAAGTCCCGCGAGGGGAACACATGCACTACGAGGGGCGTTCAAAAAGTTCATAACCCGACCTTGAAGGAGCAGTAAATTGGGTTACCTATCAATGCAATGTTGCATCCTTCAAATCGACAGTGGTGCAGAGCCAGGTCAGTTGTATTCTGTCTTTGTTCTATAGGCTGGCCATCTATATGTTGCAATGTGTATTACCAACAATCATTTTGAAGATGAGGCAATATATGCAAGTTGATGAGAGGCATACGCTGCTCCAGGACAATGACATCAGGCATATTAAAAGTTAAAAACTCGTCAAGTTTTTCTTTCTAATTATGTCGTCATATAATGTCAGTTAAACTGCTCTCATAATGATGAACATTTTAACACGATTCTATGACAAATTTTAATTGGTACCATAAGAGTGTTAGGGTTAAGTTCTCGCCTCCCCTTGCGCGCGGGTAGACCCTTCTAATTCAACACGTTCAACCGGTTGATCTCCTGCAGCACTGGTTTCAATGTAAGCTGGTGGCGGCGGTGTGCTCTCGCCCTCGATCTGGAAAACGTCATCGCATGTTCGAATAGGATGATGATGGCGGTGGCGGTGGTCGTCATTTTCCCATACGACTTCGACATAGGCTGGAGGGGGCATGAAATCCGGGCTGGTGACCGGAGTGACCACACCGTCTGAGTCGATGATGTCCCCATAGTCCGATATCGAGGCGAATGAGCGAGACTCCCGGTAACTGTATAATTATTGTGTTAAAATGTATAAAAAGGTGATCGAAGAATATTGTGGCATAGCCAGGGATTATCCAATCGGAGATGAGGCGAAAGAGAATTAATGAGGGCGGGGGAGGCGCGAGGGGGTCCATTTATGAGGAGGAACACCCCCCCCCCCCCCCCCCCCCCTCCTACTCCTAGGGGACCCATCTTCAGGGCATATTTGCATGCATTTTACAAGATAATACAAATTTAATACAGAGTTGTCTGTCGTAATATAATAACTATATATAATTTTATACCGTCAAGAATCGAGAGAATTTAAGGTTATTTTCGGATGTGATCACTTTCTCTAATTAAGAACAAAAATGTGAACGATGTTTTGGATGGATGAGGGGACAAGGATCGGGAACGACTGACCCCCTGTGGAGTGTGGAATACCAGGGCCCCGTTTCATTGCACGTTTTCAATTGTTGTAAATGTCCAATTATTGTAACTACCATGGCAACATGCAGCTGCAGTGCTCTATGCTGATTGGCTGTTGACCTACTATAGTTACAAGAATTGGACACTTTTATGCAAATGTTTTATGAAACAGGGCTCAGTTAGTCCCTATAAAGAATGCCAACCACCAGAACGACCAGTGCCCTGTTGAATCAAATTCATTTTTAGAATTGTCTCTGTATATAATTCAAAATTCAAATAGTTAATTAAATATT
Organism: Echinarachnius parma; assembly: GCA_037951105.1. Lineage (NCBI taxonomy): Eukaryota > Metazoa > Echinodermata > Echinoidea > Clypeasteroida > Echinarachniidae > Echinarachnius > Echinarachnius parma. The sequence continues at coordinate 267 of JBAMJV010006745.1, read as the reverse complement.
CGTGAAGTATTACATTTTGTATACAAAATGTAATATTTCACGAACATTCTAAAATTACTTGGGTCTGTTAAACGGTAACAGCTTGTTTTTCGATAGTTCGTTAATCAGAAATGAAATGGGGTTCGTTAATCCGAAAATGAAATGAGGTTCGTTAATCCGAGAACGGAATGAGGTTCGTTTATCCGAAAATGAAATGAGGTTCGATAATCCTTCAATACGAACCCCATATCATTTTCGGATTAACGAACCCTATTGCATTTTCGGACT
>JBAMJV010006744.1:142500-204298 GCA_037951105.1 Echinarachnius parma | reverse complement strand
AGGGTCCTATGTAGCTCCGATGGTTAGAGCACGGTCTAGCAATCCAGAGGTATGGTCAGTTTCCTTTATGTTTGAATTTATTTAATTTTATCTCACACTTGTATCTTTCAAAACACAGGTGGTGCATTCTGCCAAACCATCTGGTTTATCTCCCCCACAATCTGGTGAGACGGTACTGAAGAGAATTGATGAGGCCGTCGTCGATCTTTTGGCGCCAAAAATCGTGTGTCCATCTCTGAGCCTCAAAAACTTGAAGACATTTGACATGGGCTGGCCAGTACAGGTATGGTTTATCAGTTCAGCATTTCATTGCTTAAATTAACTAATTCCAAGATTATATGTGTTATATTTACTGTCGCAAAGAAGTGTATGTATATTTATTTCAAATTTGTTCAGAAATCCCTGGACAAATATTATGGTCTTCTTGCAAAATTGCGCCCCAAATATAAATTCATGTAATCGTAGTGTTCGGCTACAATTTTTCTTGTATTATTTAATTAATTACCACACAATTTAATAATGGATTTATCTATATATACTAATTCGTTTACAAATTAATGTTTTATCCATTCTACTTAACATTTTCCAAATAAAGTTATATTGCCATCGTTCTTTTTCTTTTCACACTTTCAGGGTCTGAGCGGTCTGGTTGAAATCGGCAGCGGGAGTTACGGGAGAGTTCTGATAGCTCGTCACACCCAGACAAACACCGCACTCGCCATCAAGCAACCGTTTAGATCGGACAACCACGCCTCGCCGGGAGAGATGGTCGACGAGCTCAACAATACCAGAGCTCGTTCAACCAAGGAGGCCTTCATCCACCAGTTGGTTTCTGGACTCCCCTTCTTTCCGACATTCTGGGGCACACTCGACACGGGCCGTGACATCTGTCTGGCTGTGGAGTTCGTCGGAGATGAGCATACCGCCAAAAGTCTTTCCCTCCTCAACCCGCCGGTCCTGACCACGAGGAAGGCACTCGCAATAGCAGAGGACATCGTGCGGGGGCTGTCGGTGCTCCACGACCACGGCATTCTCCACAACGATCTGAAGTCCGACAACATCCTCCTGAAGCGCCAAGGCGGACGTCATCGACACCAGGCTGTCATCATCGATTTCGGGCTAGCTAGCACCATCGAGACGCCGATGAGGTTGCCGAGGCTTCCAGAGGACATCCGGATTGCCTACCTGTTGGGACACCAGGCGGACTATCTGGCCCCGGAGGTTATCCTGGATGGCAAACCAACATCGACTGCCTCGGATGTCTTCTCTCTTGGCAGGATATTCCTCGACATCGAGCAGCGTGTTGAAGGTAACTTGTTATAAGTAGTCGTAGCTAACTGTTATTTAGTATAGCCGCTCTGAAAATCACATTCTAATTATAATCATTTCAATTATACTTAAGTTGATACCAAACAAACGCTTAACCCTAAAAGGGCCGGGCTATTTGAGGTCTTCAGCAGGCCGGGGGGGCCATTATGCCCCCCCCCCCCCTAAGATCTCGGCCGCGGAGCGGCCGATCGCCGTAAAATTTTGCATGCATGATAAGTGAAATGTATAGAATACAATGGTAATTTTTTTTAAATTTGAACAATTCATTAATTTGCATATTTATGATAATTTATGCAAATAAGTCATGAAATTCATATTTTTACCCATAAATCATATATTCTTCATAATTAAACTCTGGTTTTCACTACATATATTCATTAGAGCATTTGTAATGATAATACGACAATTTTTTTTGGAAGAGCCCCGTTCTTCCTTATGTTTTCTATTGTTTTGTTAATTTCTTATGTATTTCTTTGTTTTTTAAAACTTATGTATTTTATTGTTTTTGTTGTTTATTTTATTTTTAACTATAATTTAACTATTTTGAATCCCCAAACCAACATATAACATGTAAACAACACCAAATAACTAATGATACACCTCATTTTACGAAAATTGATATTTCCATATGTTTTGTACACAAATCACGAAATTGAGCGATTTTCGGGCTGACATGCATAGACAAAAGGTCACGTGATTTGTAACGGTAGGTCCGATTTTCGAAATTTTCGAAATGTGCGCAAGACCCGATAGAAAAAAGCCACCAAGCCGCGGCGCGTCATCGTACAGCGTTTTGGACCAATAAAAAAAAATCGCGGAGGGGGGGGGGGGGGGGGGGGGGGCCATTATGGCCCCCCCCCCCCCCCCGGCCCTATTAGGGTTAAACCGAGTGCATTCAGTCACTTAAATTATTGGATGAATACATACATTTTATTATGATGATCAAATAAAAGAAAATGCAATTGATTAAATAATAGATCATGTTCAAACGTCATCTTTATCAACCACGAATTATTACACGACTTTTAAGACTATTTTCATCCATATCTTTTCCTTGTCCATCGCTACCATCTATAAGTTTGTTTTCTTTTGTTATCTCCTATCTATCTATATACAGGGGCGTCGATCCTGGGGGGGCAGGGGGGGGGCGGTCGCCCCCCCCCCCCCCCCAATGAAAATATTGGGGGGGGGGGGGGGCGAACATATCATTTCACCCCCCAATAATTCCGAAAATGAGGAAGAAAAAATCAAGTGATATAATGCCAAAGAGGGGATAGACACATTTATCAATAATTAATCTTCAAAATAGCCGTTTTCTAGTTTGAAAAGGACTGTAAATCTCTTTTAGTTTCTCATATTGCAAGTTTCATTTGGGTTGCGGGAACTCACATGTGTTTCGGGCAGTGTAATTTCTCAAACGCACACCTCACACGAAGTTAATTAAACCCTCATTCTATAGATAGCCCCCCGTCACAGAAAATAAAATAATCTGAAATATATCTTTCAGTCAATTCGGTCCATATGCGCTGAACGCAAATCATATTTGAATATTATCATGTCCCCCCACATTTGAAAGTGGTGAAGATTGTCCCCCTCCCTTTGTCATTATGTATGTTTGGTTCCATACTTATATACTTCATATAACGTGAACTTTCTGTCTCAGGTGTGCACCAAATCGCACAATTTCACACCCAAAAATACAAAAGCTCCCTACTGTGGGAGGGGGACACCCCCTCCCACACCCTCCCCCGCTCGGTCGCTTCGCTTCCTCGCAATGTCTCCCCTCCAGTTTTGAGAAGTTGTTGACGCCCTTGCTTAGTTTTATGGGAGCCCAATGCCCGAGACTATATCGATGGCTCTATAGTAATACAGGATCACGTCGATCCATCTCATGCAAGGCTCAATCTTTCCTCGCTGTGCCCTTTAAAAATACGTTACGAGTATAGGTTAACTATTTTATACAATTTTTACACCCATGATAGGAGTTGCAAATGTCTGAAATCTAAAAGCTTCCGGGGGCTCCGCCCCCTGGACCCCATTATTGTCCCCAAATGTGGGTGCCCCCCAAATCAGGTCTTCGAGCCATCAAGACACTTTCAATGAGCGCATAATAAAACTTCCGGGCATGCTAATGTGGGGCTTTTAGCTCTCTCAGTGGTCACTCGGGAAAATTTTTCAAATTTCGCCCCCCCCAATATCAAAAACGGATCGACGCCCCTGTCTATATATGTCTTCTTTATAACGCTGTCATTTCAGAAATGAATCTGTATTGTTAATCGCATCTCTTTCTTTTGTTCCGCTCTTGTTTACTTTCATTACAGATCCAACTGCCTCTGCCATTTCAAAGCTGGGTGACCTTGGAGAACAATGCATGGCCAAAGAAGCCAGCAATAGACCCGAACTCAACACAATCTTGAAGAATATCATCAAAATCCGGGCAGACCAGAAACCATTTTGGCGGAGAATGTTGGCCAAATTCATCTGACAAAATAATGATAACTGATTGATTGATTGATGTAAATAAATGTAAATAACATTGTAAATAGTACAACTTTGGGTGTCATATATTTTGCTTTATTGTATTGTACTGTATTGTATTGTATGAGCATGATTGTGTGGTCTATGGATGTGTGTTGGCACGCAATATAAATTAATCATTGAGTCGAGGGGCAAACTGAAGATGAATTACTGAATAGGTATTATCTTTTAACTTTCCCTTCTCAATTCTATAAATGCCGAGCGCTATATAGAAGACAGGAGGTACCGTTTTTAAAATCTTTGGTTTGTCCCGATGAGGGTTCGAACCCGGGACCTCCCTTGCATGAGGCGGACACTCTAACACTCTAACCACACCATGCTCGGTTTAAAGTGTGACTCGCCCCATTATGTATAGCTTTCACTACTAAGTATAATAGACGTGTGGCCTAGGGCGAATGAATCGGAGATAGGCGCCGCCATATGTGCCAAATTGGCACGGGAAGGACTTTAGCTATATACAGTAACTTCAAATATAGGTTTTCCCGCTCAATTTCGCGATTGTGTCAATCGAATTGATAATAGGAGCAAACGAATTCGCGCGATTTGCGATCGCCGTACCAAAGCAGCATTCGAATTCGTCAATAGTCGTTCAAAATCATGTAGGAGCAAGTGAATTTGCACAAAGTGCATACCTTTTCATCAATGGTCATTCGAATTCGCGAAAGGCCGTTGACAGTTGGCTGCACATTCGCGAATTTGAATGCCCATAAATGAACTTCTGTGTCTATTCACGAAAGCGTGTGCGTATGCATGAATTCGCATGCACTTATTCGGAATTTGGAAGACCGATACCAACGATTACGCGGCAACGCGCGAATTCGAATGACCCTAAATGAATTCGATTGAAAAAAGTGCAAAATTGAGCGGGAAAACCTATATTAATTTGAATTATATTTATGAACTAATCGTTCGATAATTTAAGAACGGAGTATAAAGATTTATTTCCACCTGCAAAGCCACTTTTATACCAATTGGATATTTTTTGCAATAGAACGTAATCAGGATGACACATTTAATAATAAATATAATAAATAATTGGGTAAACACAGTATGGGATGTATGATTTACCGAAAATACTGTATGGATTCAGCTAGTGAAAGTGAAGGATTGCTTTACTTATAATTGGATCATTTTGATCAGATTGATGAAAAGAGATATCTAAATCATAATGGATACAAATATTAGCACTTACCTCCTTGTAGGCAACTTTAAAAAAACACCAAAAAAAACCCAAAAAACAAACAAACAAACAAACGAATAATCTAATATAGAACACTCTAAAAACACCCGGGTCAGACTGACCCGGAAAAGAGTCCGTTGGGGCCACACTCCATTCCGGGTCAAAAATGACTCGGAATGGGGTCAGATGTGACCCCATTCCGGGTCTTCATGACTCTATTTCGGGTCATTCTTTGACCCTGAACGGAGTGTGGCCCCAACGGACTCTTTTCCGGGTCAATTCTGACCCGGGTGTTTTTAGAGTGAATGAATCTAATACAGTGGAGCCTTGTTATAACAAGGGTCTTGGGATGACCTCTTTACAACGTGATTCCAGTGGAGTTTATAATCCCAAGCATATAACGACAAACATTCAAATAGCTTACAAACTTAAGGAACACAACTAAGAGTATGTCCACGCTAGAATCATCATAATCATAATCATCATCATCAGGCGCCATCAACGTCATTATCATCATCATCATCATCATCATCATCATCATCATCATCATCATCATCATCATCATCATTATCAACATCATCATCGTCATCATTATCATCGTAATCATCATCACCAACGTAATCATCGTCATCATAATCATCGTTATCATCATCGTGTCGTCGTGATCGTCAATCCCCATCGTCATCATCGACTCATCGTCATTGGTTATTCGTCATTATCAGCAACAACATCTAACTTGTGATTCCGTTCAACACCAGTGCAGAAAAGTAAACATGAGAAATATTGGGTACTTACATCCCCCCTCCTTCTCTTTCTCTCTTCCTTGACAAAAACAACAACAAAATTCAAGACGATAAAGAACATAACACAATTATTATAATAAAACAAACTCGTAATTCATCGGTATTTTAAAAATCGACAAGTTTTCTGACGAGCATGTACTTTGAAGAATGTCGCCATCTCTTGTCAAGAATGTTATAATGTTTACATCGATCAGCCGGTCGTTGTGGTTGTCCCATATGCATTCACCGCAAACGCACAGCTGCTGGCGCTGGCTCCATGCACGGAGAAAAGACGGCGATTCGTGGGGAATCAGCGGTGCATATCGGTTCCAAATTGCGTAAGCACACGAAATAATTATCCACGACTGCAAAACAGGACGAGGTATTTATGCGGTAAAATAATGTGGATTTACTAATGAATGGAAGCATTCTTATGAACGAATGTTTTCCTGATCCAAGCAAACGAAGGTAAGTGCTCGAATGTGACGTGAATGAAGTGGATGTCGTTTGGGGTTTGACATTGGCTTTGAGTTTGAGCTGAGACAGAGTTTCGTTTGTTGATGTCCATATTGCATTGTCTTGCTTTTGCATGCGCTTTCGCACCTCGGTTTCACGTGCACTTGAATGAGTGGTGTTGTTAGCCGATATCGTATGACCATTTTTTACAAAGTAGATGCATGTGCTATGATGAACATACATTTGTTTAAAAATATCATGGAGATGAATGTTACATGATGCTAGACCACTAAATCTGTCGTTTTAGGGCCTCTAATTCCATTTACTGTATGGTTGAGTGACCTGTACACATCGTCGGCACCCTAATATTTAATAAATATATTTCCGACAGTTTTTAATAGTCTTTAGAAATTAGTCATTAGACTAAAAAATCGTACAAATTTCCTAAAACTGTACATTCACACATTAAGAAAATAATGCAGATTCCAATGCAATGATCAGATTGGCAATTTATATCTTATATTTTGAGATATCATCTTTGAACGTGCGTTAAATTTTTTTGCTGCATGCCATTTTTGTGAGGCAATGTTGTTTCCTAAATTTGCTACTTTTTCATCTCCAGCGATCCTCGGAACAGACATTCTCGCTCCACGGCCTGCCATAGAATTAGCTGTTGAACAGCACGATGTTGCGTAATCGTTTACCCTGTACGGTATGGCTCACATTGTCTTCCTTATCAAAGGGAGAGCAGTCATGCGGTTCTTCTGTAGTAACTAATTCTACGGCAGGCCGTGGGGCGAGAATGTCTCAGTGTTCCGAGGATTGCTGGAGACGAAAAAGTAGCAAATTTGGGAAACGACATTGCCTCAGAAAAATGGCCCTAGGATCCAAACGCCTTACCCAAAGTCAATGCTCATGGTATCATTTTGTTGGAAAAAGAATGTTCTACCCAATCAAATAAAAAACAATGACATTTGGTCGATGATGTTGATGATATTAACGATCGTAGGTGTTGCATTCTTTCTGGGCCACCCTGTATATGGAAGAGAAGAAAATGCCATCAGCGCTAATGTGGTAATTAAAGGGTACCACCACCCAAAAATAATATTCTTACTAAAGAAAGGTAACATCTTTAGTATTCCATTCCATCAACAAGTTCACAAAAATATGTTTCCAGAAAGAAAAAAAAAAAATTGTAAACGCATCACCATTCTAGAGCATGCGTTCATGCGGTCTGAATTACGCAGACTGCTGTGTGTGCGGTGAATTGCATTGTATGCAGAGCGAACGAATCGCCCGGGAATCTATTGTTTACAAACGTGCGCGTGAATAGCATTGGCGCACTCGCAAATGGTTGGCCTGTATGGAACCAGGAAATAGCAGTGGTTCCGTAAGTGGTGGAAATTAATTGCTTTGTTAATGAATTACACAACCCTTTGCAAAATGTTGGGTATCTATTTGATATCACAAAATGGTACCAAAACATATAATAATATGTTGTTCTTTGCCTGGTGGTCCCCTTTAAGCCAAAAACAGTCATGTAACATTCTACAGAATAATGTTGTACATTTGTTCATAAATGTGTGGCGAACATGCAGATCCATCTACTCTTTCATTTTCATAGACTTATTGTTAGCAAACTTACAATATTTGTTCAATTACATTCTTTTGTCTTTTGGAGGATAATGACACATACCGTCAGTCGGCAGCTGCATTTTACACTCAAATGCAGACCACTACATGTATGACAAATGTCTATCCATGGAAAAATCGTTCAGAGCGTCCATTTTTTCTAATTGCCAACAACTTGCAAAGTTGCAATAATGTCCATCGTTCAAAATTGGCAAGAAAAAAATGAGTCAATAAATAAAATGTCTACGAGCTTGTACAAAAGGTACATGTAATGTATGCCTGAATTTGTGTTCTCTACCAAGACGTGCCCACAGCAGTACTAAAAGAACGGAAACGCCATGACCTGAAAGTTAACTCCCTGAATTTTTTTTCTACATTGTATACAATTTGTAAAGCCTTAATTTTCTTGTTATTATGCTATAATGTTCATTGTAGCTTAAATGGAGGTTTATGCGTGTATTTTTTTATAAAGTCTTTACTCTGAATATGAATCAACAATTGCCACAGCACAAATTTAATTAGACCTTGAATAAGCAGAACAAAACACTACAATTCCTTTTCTTCCAACTGTGCACAATTAAATAAAGTACATGTAAACCTTTTCAATTCAATTCAATTCAATTCAATTAAAAAAACTGAAATTGAAGAAGATCCTGTATTTTTTTTCCTTCTTCTGGGGGGTGTTTCACAAAGATCCTAAGTTGATCTTAGCACTAAGACCAGTCTTAAATATTATGGAAAGCCATTAGTGTCTTGAAACATTTTTGTCAAAGTTATGTTGAAATGCATAAAATGTTGATTCAAATCATATATATTTTCTAATTATCAAAGAGATTTCATGAATTTTATGTGAAGATTATGAATCTCTTTGATACTTAGAAAATATATATGATTTGAATCAACATTTTATGCATTTCAACATAACTTTTATAAAACTGTTTCAAGACACTAATTGCTTTCCATAATATTTAAGACAATTTTAGTGCTAATATCAACTTAGGATCTTTGTGAAACACCCCCCCAGATGTGGCCCTGGTAGTTTCAATTTGGTATGTCTACTGTACTGCTACAAGTAGGCAATGAGTAAACATCCGGACTTCAAGTAATCTGAGATAGTGGGAAAACCCATTTCTGCTAGATAAGGTGTTCATAAAACCTATAAACCCTTTCATTTTGTACAAGTTAACAATTAACACAGTGAGCACTTTCTTATACCTCCCTGGTAGTATTTAACTTTTGAATACAACATGAACAATTTTTACAACAGATTTTACCATTTCAAAATGGTATAGATGTTAAAAATAGGCATTGCATCATGATTTGTTTTCCTTATAAATTATTTGAAACAAATAAGAAGAAGAAACAATCTTTAAATGCATTTTTGATGATTTTTCCTTTTTCCTATTTCTATTTGCAGAAAGTCGCATGGAAGGAGCAATGAGACATTTCAAGACAAGAGAGTAAAATGTGCAATTGATCTTCCTATACAACGGGGATTACTAATCGCCTTTGGTGTACAATAACAAAGCGACATGAAATGTGACTGAATAACAAACTTTTACGCTAATCCAGCTACATGTGGACATGCTCATGTAACTTCAATTGTATTCAACAAGCATTTGCTGCTGCTGCTTTTTATTCATCGGTGCAATATATCCTTGAGAAATTATAGAAATGGGATTTTGGAGGCAGCTTCATCTTCTCGTGTGGAAGAATTTCACCACACGGAAAAGACAATGGGTAAGTGTCAATTTATTGATTAATTTATTGATTAATTTATTGATTGATTGATTGATTCATTCATTCATTGGTTGATTGTTGGAGAGAGGGGGGGGGGGGGGGGGGGGTGAGGGAGAGAATGGGGAGTATTGTAATGTATATGAGGAAGCAACATCGTGTAAAAAGATGTGATTATCAGGGATGATATTTAAGTTCCCACAACATGTATGCTGACAGTACATGTACACCGTGTCCCAGAAAAAACGAAACCGGGTTTCATGGCAGAAATTTTCTGTCATAATGAATAATTTAATTGATGATATATATATGCCTGGAAAGCTCCGTGTCTCTTCTTTCATTTGATGTGCAACTTATGGCACATACTTCAAGCATGACTGAATTAGAACAATGGAAAGTGGTGTTACCAATATTCAATTTGCACGCATAAATTTGAAGTTTGGGCGAGTTTTAAGAGTTGTAAACGTACTTATTTTTAAAAAGGACAAACACCACATAAAAGTTCATATTTTTATCTTTTACATGACACCTCATGCTAAAAAAAATAAATGATTTATGCCAGAGAACGAGTACAATGAAAACATGCCTGATTGCCCGAATTAGTGAAAGTTGAGTAAGAAGTCGCTCAGCTTTCCTGACTGGCAGCTGACAATGTACTTTGATGCATGAGTGAATTTACACAAACATGGGGATCAGGAAACAGGCTATATCAGGAAAGTTACTCATTTGGGCTGGAATCAAGCATGTTTTCATTGTATTCGTTCTCTGGCATATATAATTTATTTTTTAATCATGAGGTGTCATATAAAAGATAAAATTATGAATTTTCATGCGGTGTCTGTCCTTTTTCAAAATAAGTACGTTTACTACTCTTAAAACTCTCCCCAAAACATCACCCAAACTTGCAATTTCTGCACGCAAATTGAATTTTGGTAACACCACTTTATTAAGTCATGCGTGAATTATATGCCATAAGTTGTATATCAAATGAAAGAAGAGACACATAGCTTTTCAGACATATATATATCATCAAGGAAATTATTCATTATAACATAACATTTCTGCCATGAAACCCGGTTTCGTTTTTTCTGGGACACGGTGTATGTAATACATGGTATTTAAGTTTGTGTTTTGGTTCTAGGGTACAAAACAATGCAGGAATTAATTTTTAATTTTAGAGGGATACATTTCCAATCTGATGGATATCCAGATATTTTTCACGTAATACCCTATAGATTTGGTAATTTTAGGGGCTACCTACTGATTTCAGGGGGCTATTTTGAAAATCAGGGGGGCAAAATCGCCCTCGGCCCCCGTATATATTGCATTGTACAAAAGATACTACTGTACATGTACAATGAGTACAGTAAGAAACAGGTAATTGAATTAATGGAACATTCTAAAGGTACACAAGGCTGCATGAAGCTTAAATTAATTAGTAATTTCATTGTATTTCTTTCTTTATCTTTTTATTTATTTTGTTTTGTTTTTGTTTGTTTGTTTTGTTTTGTGTTGTGTTTTTTTTTTTTTTTTTTTTTTTTTGGGGGGGGGGGGGGGGGGGTTAATTTTTATGTACATTGCTTTATTGTGTAAATCATTGTGTACATGTTAGTAATGTATGTGATACAGTATAAGTATATGTACCGTAGATTTAATGGATAACACTAACAGAGAGGCAGGATTGAGTCATTGGATGTGATTACAGGGGGCTGAGCCTAGGTCTCCAGACAGCATTTATGATTCATGGACTTTAATTGCCCTCAGAGAGAGAAAGAGAGCGAGAGGGATAGGAGGGGATACATGTATGTGTACATGTAGAACTAACACAAAATTATTATTGATGACTATGTTGTGTGTGTATTCATGAAATAAAGAAGAATTTGTGAAAAAAGATACATTACAATGTACATACATTGTATGTGTTTAGATTGTTAAATGATTCAAGTTTTGTAATTGTCCTCAAAGAGAGGGGTTACAAGATTATATTATTTATGATCATGTGTGAATGAAACTAAAGGATAATTTGTAAAGAAAAAAGATGTGTTCAGATCAATGATAAAGGCTCAGATTTATGATTTATGAACTGTAATTGCCCTCAAAGAGAGAAAGAGAGCGAGAGCAAGAGAGAGGGGGCAAGAGAAGAGAGGGGTTAGGAATAGGGATAAAGGAAGAAATGTACATCGTAGAACTAACAAAATATTATAAATTGATGATTATGTTGTGCTATGCTAGAAACTAACATTTTTGCTTTGTGGCCCAGTCGGGCAAGTAAAAACAAGATTGTTCAGCTTCTAGTGGCCTGAAACCTATATCTGCTGGCCCCAAATAAAGAAAAACATAACAAATTCTGTTACATTTGCTTGCCCGATCGGGCCAGTAGAATTTAGGATCAATGAAATTTGGTGGCCCAAAGCTAATTTTTAGTGGCTCCAGGCCAGCGGGCCTACATGTAGATGCTTATTTCGAGCACTGATGTTGTGTATGAAACAAAGAAGAATTTGTGGAAAAAAGATAAAGTGTGTTTAGATTGATAAAGGCTCAGGTTTATGATTCAAGTTCTGTAATTGCCCTATTAAAAGAAGCTTGCAAGAAAAGATAAGGAAATGATTTATAACAAGAGGGAGATACAATTACATACTGTACATGTACCGGTAATACATTATTTATGATTATGTGTGAATGAATCAAAGGATAAGTTGTGAGGGAAACAGTTTTCAGATTGATAACAAGCTCAGGTTTATGATTCATAAACTCCAATTGCACCTGAAGAGATTTATTATAACGTTGTGTATAATGAAGAAAAAAAATAAGTTTTTAGATTGATTTAAAACGCTCTAGAATGTTTATGATTCAAGTTCTGTAATGGCCCTCAAATAGAGCGCAAGCTAGAGCATGGAAGAGGGAACATTTAGAATTCTACAAATTAATGATTTATGACTAGATGTATCTGTATCTTCTTGTTGTTAAAATAAAAGACTAAACAAAGGGTACCATCATCTTTGTAAAGCAAAAAATAAGAAATATTATAAACTGCTACTTTAAGGCCTTGATGTAATCTTGAGGGAACCTTCCTGTAAAGTTTTGCATGGCTACACAGGAAAAACAAGAACAATATTGAGTGTTATCAGCTCACTGGTCTTTGTGACTTGGCTGCACAAAAGTCTTTGTCTCAAACTACTCCTTTTCCTCTAAATTTCATAGCTGTTCTTATTTTTTCCTTCTTGTAATAGGAACTACCAACTTGTATATATAACTCAGTGGGTGCATTTCCTGTTTTACTGGAAAAGCTCACATTGCTATAGAACTTATGAAACTAAAAAAGATGTTAGAAGAGAGAAAGAGAGAGAAAGTAACACCAATCGTCCAATTGGCTGCTAAGTTTGGTATGGATGGATGCATGCAAGTAGGGATACATTTAAAGGGATCTAGTAAATTTGTTGACATGTGTGTAAAAAGTCATGAATTGTTGTGATCTCCACTGAGGAATGTGTGAAAATTTCATGTTAAATGGATGTTATAAATATACATGTATGGCCAAGTAATGAGCGAAAATGCAAAGTGATATTCAATAACTCATTACACTGACTTTGTACATGGTTACGACTATCCAGTGGATAGTTTAAGGTATGAACAATTCAGTCATAGATAACTTTTTAACATATGTTGTCCCATGCTTCTAGTGTTTACGAGTACAACAAGCTATGAGAGAACCGCTAGAGTTCCAAGTAAATTTTGAGGATCTTGACAATGTTACTAGATGGATCCTTTAAGTTCCATTTGTGGTTATAATGGACACCTGTACTGTACAGTAAACAAAAACCTGCAGCAATTTGAAACAAATACAAAGTGGTTACAGATTTCTAAATCTTTTTAAAATCTGTTTGTTATGATGTATTTTTAAAACATTTTTTGCCTGCAGAATGCAGATCTTTTTTTTAGAGAGCGCCCTTTTGAGTTGCAACGGCTATTTTTCGTTTGTAATATTCTATACCTTTTAACCATGGTGGAGTTATAACTATTAGTTTGTAAACTGTAATGTTGCAGGTTTTGGTTAATAAAATTAAGTTGGACCACATCTCAACTATCCCTATAAAATTGCCAGTTAAACTTATATTTCCAGTGAAAGAGTCTACTGAAAGTAAATAGTATGGAGAAGACAGTGTCATGTTTGTTTATTACATGTAGTTCAGGTTATTTACTTGTAAATTGAGACTGTGAAAGTGAGTGAGTGAGTCATCAATTCGTGCAGACCTTAATTTCTGAAAGTGGAAGAAATTGGCAAATCGTGTAGAAGGTTTAGTGCAGTTGGAAGCTAGGACAAAGACATTCCACTTCATATAGAACTGCATCCGCTCTGACCCTCTCTGCATGTTTATTCGGGTCATGGCCCTTTAGCTAGCCCCAAGCCCAGGACAATTTTGAAATAAAGAACATAACATCAACGTGATACACACATATCCAGAGCATAGTCCTTGATCCTTTGTTTGCAATGCACAATAAAACATGATATATGATCTTACAGTCCAGAAAATTCAAGTCAACAAACACTAACTGTCAGACAAATACATTTATTGTATTCCATTCCTGACAAGTCTGATCTGCATTCATTTTGGGTCATGATCAAGTTTTTTAGCCATGAATCTTGATATGCTCTGTACAATACAAGAATTGTCTCGAACATAATGTAATCTTGATGATCATTTGAGAGCAATTCACCATGAAACATGCATACTGTTCCTAACAAATATTTTACTTTCATTCTAATAATTTAGTTTAGTGCATGTTTATTTCTAAAATACAATCTTCCATAAGTTTGTTAATTAATTATCAGTAAATTTCAAGAGAAATATCTGACCTGCTCTGCATGTCATTCATGGATCTGAGCTAGTACTAACATTTGTATACTATACGTGTACATTGTTGTAACCACTGAGCAAAATCTGGGAATAAGGGATACATTATCTTATTTATCTAGTGTTACTATTCTGTGACTGTCTTTGAATCTTTGCTGATAATTCACAATTTCTACCATAACTACAGTAACACTCCCTTGTTTGTATTGCACTTAAAGGTCATGAATGCAAATTGACCCCTCAATCAATATGAATTTTCAAGACAATGGGCCTTGTGCATACAATTGGTTAATTAGGGACAAACTCATAATCATAACTGCTTTGTTGGAAAGGACTGCCAAAGTAGTGAGGAGGTGATCTGATTATTGAGAAGATCCCCAATAATTGAAAGCCCACTTAAAGTACAGTTCTGCTTTAAATTAAATTTTAAATATCGTTAAATGCAAGATACACTTACAATACATGTACTGGTACATGTATGGTCCAATATTCCATATCTTGCATTAAACGTGTTCTGAGTCATGGACTTGGTCGGGAAGATCAAACAGGACATTCTTATTGTGTATTTCATAATTTTCATCATAAACTTCACAAAATCAAAACAAATACAACTAATTGGGATAACAATGTATATATGCATGTACTTGGGGATGAGCTCATAATCATGATACGTATGTGAAGACTGACTGCAACAGTAAAGAGGTTGTAATGATTATGAGATGATCCCCACGTGTAAGCCCAACAAAAAACACTTTTCTGCTTTATTTAATATTTTGAAATGCATGATACACTTATGGTGCAATATTCCATCTGACTTGCATTATGTGTTTTGAGTCATGGGGTAGAAAGGGAAGCTTTTAAAGAGGATATCATTAATATAATTTGTTTGCTGATCCTAATTTCACCATAAAACTCACAAAATAGGAGCAAATTAAACTTCCCAAAACAACTTAGTTACTTGGGGACGAGATCATAATCATTAAATCATCCCCACTAAGTAATGTGACAATGGACTGCCAAAGTAGAGAGGTGGTGATGATTTATGAAATGACCCTGGCCCCAAGTGAAAGCTCAAAGAAGAACAATTAACTCCTCTATATTCCATCTGACCTTACCTCCTTGGTACATGTATGACCATGGATACCCATGGATACCCCGTGTTCACACACAAAATTTTCAGCCCTTAATCATGACTAAAGAATCAGCAGCTGACTATAGAATCAGCTTCTCATTAAAAATTCCTGTGTCTGAACGCTTACTAACGAAACGTCGTATCGCTAGTGATGACTAACGAAACGCGGGTTTTATCGTCGTTTCATACGAGAGCTGACTATAGAATCACGTAAATTCCGTGTGTGAACAACCGTAACTCGCTAATCATTACTACGTAACTGGGCGTGGCTTAACGTGAACGTTCGCGGTTCGCGCGCACAGGGAGACCTGACCTCTCATTTCCGCTTCCGCGTCAGCTGATCATAATTCGTAAATATCGTCACATGTGTACATGTACTGTACTAAACGTGCAATAATTTTGCACATGTGTTTTCCGGTTCAACGTGTATACTGTCTGTATTTTAGTTGCGTATATATATTTCATTGGAAATTTGTTGTAGTTACGGTATATCTGCAGTGATCAAGGAGGTATACTTCCTTGCAGTGATGGCCTCCACCAACAGTAAATTAGGCACGGGGAGTACATGGAGCGTTTTGGAGGTAAATTGCCTCCTCGATGTGTGGGGTAGCGACAGGATCCAGCAATTGTTTGTGGGCTCCCACCGCAACAAGGACGTCTACCTACACTGTGCAGTAGCAAACTGCGCACTTATACGATGTTCGGGGGGGGGGGGGGGTTCGTCGCCACCTGGAAACCAGCTGTTGTGCGATCAACGTTCTGTGTGTGTGAACGTACAATGTAGAGCAGGTTTGATTTAATCATCACTAACGAAATGTCGTTTCGTTAGTAATGATTCTATAGTCATGATTAAGGGATGAAAATTTTTGTGTGTGAACACGTGTACTATCCATGATATGACTTGCAATTATGCATTTTGAGTCACAGGGTGTGAAGGGAAGCTTTGAACCAGGAAGTTCTCTTGTTTGCTGATCATAATTTTCACCATAAAACTCACAAAAGCTAAACAAATTTACTTGTTAATGTATTTTGAGGTCAAACAGGATATGTTTGCTGTTCACAAACTTTCATCATAAAACTCTAAAATGATACCAAATTGAACACACAAACATTTTAAAGGGATAGTTGAGTTTTGGTAGAGAGGGCGCTGGACTACTTATTTTTTTGTGAGGTAATGAAAAACTGAGTGTAAAATTTGAAAGAGCATAATATTTAAATAATAAAATCATCTGTGTTTGATCAAAATCGGTTCAGAGACGGCTGAAATATCCATAATATAACAATTTGTATTAAACCTGGGGCCCCAGGTTTATTAGAGAATTTTGAACCAGCCGTTAAAAATTCAAAAAAATGCTTCCTCTTTTCAAAAAGTTACAAAATAGGTATTTAAAGAGTTGTTGGTTATTTCTCTATCTAATCACTATTTCAACAAAGCATCACATGCACAATATTTTATTCAAAATGGTTGAAACCGATGAGTGTTTAGAGAGCGCCCTCTTACGTTGTAACGGCTCTTTTTGAATGATCATAACATGATTTTTACTATGTCATTTGTAATTTTGTGTTCCTTTCTAGTTATAACTATTAGTTTGTAATGTAATGATGCAGGTTTTGGTTACTAAAATTCAGTTTCACCAAAACTGTACGCTCCTTACCAGAACTCAACTATCCCTTTAATGAACATAATATTGCATTAATGTTATATTTTGATTTGAGGATGAACAGGATATCCTATATGTTTGCTGTTGACAAAATTTAATAATTCATGTATGATCATACGTACATGTACAATATTATATTGAAAAGAATAACAAATTCAACAGCAACATAATTTACAACTCGACCTCATTGTATTGTACTTTGTTATTTTTTAAGGCTGGTCTTCCTTTGTGCCAATGTCAGTCCCCCCCCCCCCCCCCCCCCCGAAAACAAATCAAAGTATGATGTTCATAATAATATTTGACCTCTTGTTTGCACTTTGCAAGTAACATTTTGTTACCAAACATGAAGGCTAAAATTCAGAAAGATGGTTTAAATACATTGTATTTTCCTCCACCAGCCACCCAAAACCGCGCAGAGAACAGCACAGGGTTATTTGTTTTGGTACCGTTGTTTGATATTTATGTACATACAGTGTAACCAAGTATTATTTGGACACCTTGAAAAAATCACTTTAATTTAAATGATGCTAACTAGAACAAATTTTGAAGAAAATGTTTGGTAAAAAGCTGCCTAAAATTCATTGGTACATGTGTTTATTAGGTGCTGCTTTGTTGAAATCAAGATAAAATATAAGACCATTTTTGAAAAATTATCAAAATAGTTAGTTTCCTATTTTTCAGGGTGTCCAAATAATTCTTGGTTACACTGTACTGTATAGCTTTCTAAATTAGAAACAATTTGCAAAGGGTTGTGTTATTCATAAATAATACAATTGATCACAGAAACTCACGGAACCAACAGGGCCAATGGTTCCGTAAGCGCCAACAATTTGCGAGTGAGCCAATTCTATGCCCACGTACATTTGGAGACAATAGAAGCACTGAAGATGCATACGTCTATTAAATTGTATAGTCTTCGTCTGCCAATCCATTATCGTGATGGGTTTTCAACTTATATTTTGTCTGAAAACCAATTTTTTGGAACTTGTTGGTGAATTAGACTACTTTAACTATTACATTTAAAAAATAGGAATATTACTTTTGAGTGGTGGTTCCTTTAAAGATATAGCGCTCAATTCCTGAATCCTGCTTATTTAGGATTAGTCATTTATTAAGAGCTCTACAGTATTGAGCATTATACACACCATTCCACCGTGCCAAGTAAAGTCATGATTTTTTATGGACTTGTTGTTTTCTTAGGTGTATACGTCTTGTATGTAGATAACAAATCTTTCTGGTTAATGTTTCACATTTAGTAATTGTCGTAAATTGTTGTACAAGTTGATACCAGCAGGTCGTTTTATTTTATCGTTCATGTTCATGGGTAAATTCATTAAACTTTTATTGATCTGTTTTTGTAAATGGGTACTTAGCGGTTATTTGTAAAATTTGGATGCAAGCTTGTTTTGTAGCAATGTCACACATTACATTACTTCACATTTTCTAATACATGTAGCTTGATGTAAATGGTGCAGTAAAAAGATTACACGGGTGCTCAGTAAACAATGCCGCCATAAATTTGAATAGATGCAATTTAGCAGATAAGCTACAGTAAATACAAATTACAATACAAATTATATATTAATTGTTGTCCTACATGTATCCTGTACATGTAATAAGGCACCCCCCCCCCATAGCAAATATTGACAGTTACAAAAAGTGTACCAGCTCGTACATTGTACTAGTACAGTACAATATCTTGTACACATTGGCATCACTTATCTGCAGAATTTGAGCATGCTGCTTAACAGTTTACGGTCAATTAGATGTGGCAATTTAATTAGCCTGTACAAGGATAGGGCAATGTCACTTTCACATGGCATTTTCAGTGCATATTAAAATCAATTTTGCTTTGTACGGTACAAATTACAATGTAGTTTCCAGGTATTGTAGCAACATACAGTATGTCAATTGCATTGTGCAATAAAATGTCCTTAGAACTACATGTAGTATAGAATGCCATCAGTGGCATACGTACACGTGTGGGCATATATTTCGTCAAGGGGGGGGGGGGGGGTAACAACTCTAGCCCAATTCTACAATTTATCACAAAAGTATGATGATTTTGAACAAAATTACAAGATTTTGCCCTGGAAGATAATATGTTGATTTTGTAAAAAAACTTTTTTTTTTTTTTTTTTTTTGGGGGGGGGGGGGGGCTCCGGTCCTGTAGCCCCTGGAAGCCTACCATTCCAAGTCATACATGTACATGTAGTATAAAAAGCCTGCTGAAGTTGATAGATTCATTCAGCTGAAATTTGAACATGTTGAAAGTGAATTGCTTTGACCCTTTCATCACCATGGATACAAAGTGTGACAATTCAGTGCCATTTATTTCCAGGGTTTGATTGATGAGTATAGATCTACAATGTATAGAAGTGTCTGTGAGTTGCAAGCTTATTCATGAAAGTTAACAAATGTTCAGGTTGAGTTTGCTCCCTGCATATACTGTAGATCTGTCAGTAGCATATTATGGTGGTCCGACTGGTATACGTTATAAATTATTTAGTTGACTATGTTTTAGGACCAGTCCTGAATCGCTTAAAGGGGACCACCAGGCAAAGAACAACACATAATGTTATGATTTGGTTTCGTTTTGTGATATCAAATAGATACCCAACATTTTGCAAAGGGTTGTGTAATTCATAAACAAAGCAATTAATTACCACCACTTACGGAACCACTATTATTTCCTGGTTCCGTACGGGCCAAACATTTGCGAGTGCACCAATGCTATTCACGCGTGTACGTTTGGAGACAATAGAATCCCGGACGATTCGTTCACTCTGGACAAAGTATTCTTCGTAATTCAGACACATGGATGCTGCATGCTTTCAAATGGTGATGCGTTTTCCAATTATATATTTTTTTTCTGGAAACATATTTTTGTGAACTTGTTGATGGAATGGACTACTAAAGATGTTACCTTTCATTTATAAGAATATTATTTTTCGGTGATGGTACCCTTTAAAAGTGCCAACATAAAATTGTCTTGAAAGAAGATACATGTACATGTATAGCTTGAAATTTCCTGATATCCCAGAACTTTGCTTTGTATGCATACATTTTAGGAGGATGTTTAAACTTATTGATACAAATTTACGCCAACAAATATAAATTTGGTTTCCACTTCATTCGATTATAAAAGTATATGCTCATATCATAACAGAACTTTAATACTAATATTCTAATAATAGTAAAAATTATATGGGCCATTACAATTGTGTTTGTAATTAAATTTTGCAGTGAAATTGCCATTTGACAACAAATTTTTATTTTCAATTGAAATTACGTTGCAAAAGATATAAGACTATATCTTAGTCTGACAATGCTAGTAAACTTGTTCAAATGCATTCCTTTAAATTACTGTTCAGTGTAGTGTCAGCCTGTCAGGAAAAGTTCCACTGAGCAGTATATATCAGAGAATTTTCTAGTAAATCCAAGCCAATTACGTATACATGTTCGATTTCTGTAGAGATACAACATAAAACAATAAAACAATAAAAACATAATCACTTACATCATTACAGATAGGTATACATGACCCTCACAATCAATTTATTTGATTTAAAAACAAATATGTGGTGATCACTGCATAATTGAATAACAAAAGCAATATGGTTCAAATGTGGAAGGTCCAGTACTTGTTTGCTGTACATGTCTGTAGTTACATGTACGTGTAGTACTTTGCACAGTTGTATGTAAAGGTTTCAATGCAAAACAAATTTAACTAGGAAATTATTTTTGTCAATTATGTTAGTCTGTAGTACTTACCATCCATATTAAGAGTGAGTAATAACTGAACTACTGTATAATTATTAAATTACACAGAAATTATTAAATTACACGGAAATTAAATGGAAAATTCTTATTGTATCAAGTCTGAAAGTGAAACAAGAACACTGGGTCTGGTCTATAGATTTAGTTCTACAATGCTCATGTGATAAAGTATAGATCTTGTAAAAATGTATGATGTGACTGTAATCATGCGCATTAAAGTTAAACATTTTAAAACAGAATTTTAAACAGAATTCATTGATAATGATGATGATGAGGATGATGGTGATGATGATGATGATGATGATGATGATGGTGATGGTGATGGTGATGGTGATGGTGATGATAATGATGATGACAACGATGACAATGACGATGATGATGATGACTATAACGATGATGATGATGATGGTGATAATGGTGATGGTGAAAATGAAGATGGTGGTGATGATGGTGATGATGATGGTGATGGTGATGGTGATGGTGATGGTGATGGTGATGGTGATGGTGATGGTGGTGGTGATGATAAAGAAAATGATGATGTCAACAAAAATATATGCCAGTGGCTACAACAAAGAAGATGACGACGATGATGATAATTATGGTGAATGAAATATAATGATGGTGATGATTGTAATTTTTTGGTAATGATGGTGATTTAATTAGAATGAAACAAATTATTGATCTAGATCTACATGTATAATCCCTAATCTTCATCAAATCTAGTCGGTATTGATTGTTCTTTTGTTCTTTGTTTTTATTTTATCCAGTTTCGCATTGTCATCGAGCTGCTGTGGCCTCTGGTCATCTTCATCATCCTAGCTGCAGTGAGAAACAACAAACCACCAGAACCAAAACATGCTTGTAAGTAACTTTACCTTTTTATATTCGTAAATGAAAAGTTGTAACAAATTGCCATTCACCCATGCACCCATGAAATGCCAAAAAAAGATCTCCCAAAATCATAAAAGAGCCCTCAGAATGTGCCTCTTACATATAAATTAAAAACAATTTTGGATACATATTGTGCATGTATGTCAGATGGAGGTTATCTTGAAAAGTAGCCCCCCCCCCCCCCCCCCCCACCCACAAAAACTGTTTGCCTCCGCCCCCATCCCCACCTCCAACCACCAAATAGGCATAGCAATATGTATGCTACCAATGGAAGATAATAAGACATTGTTCCACTCGTTTTAATAGAAATAGAAAATTAAATCAAGAATATACAGAGTTATATTCTTCTCAGAACCTAGCACATTACATGTAATTTATGTATGCAGTATTTGCAGAATAAACACAGGAGTTAGGAGTGAGCTCAGTACATAGTAACTCCCAGCTCAGATCAGTATGCAAACAGCTCCAGTAATCCCCTTGTGTACATGCATGTGCTGAGGAGGTTGTGCATAGAAATTGCTCAACTATCCAGATCGCTGGGGATGAATCAGCATGTTTGTGACACTCTGAATTACCATCATGATCAATGCCGACACAATTGCATCCACACTGGTATTTAGTTATAAGCATCCACACTGGTCTTTAGTTATAAGCATATCAATTCCACCACTTTACTGGTGTATGTATTCTAATGATTCTGCTTGTTATGTGTAAAACATCAGTTTTTGTAAATGTTTGTAATCAGATTTTTATCAGATTATGGAAACAAAATAAAATTCGATTTGAATATGGTGTATCATAGGAATATTATTGGGAAGTCAAGCATGAAATCCAGTATATCCAGTAAGACCAGTATCATATTGTGATTATGATTTTTAAGCCTGGTTATAATGAAAGATAGTACTGTACATGCATTGTATCTACATTTACAGAGGATGATTCAGCAAGTTTTTGACCGACTTAATTATCATCCGACTCCTGATCAATAACTATACAATTACATAATATAAAGGCAATCTATACGCACCTTCGACATGTACATGCTATCTAGGGATATCAAAAATTCATGTTATTGAAGTACAGTGCCTGGGACGAGAGCTATTTCAAGGCAAATTTTATTCCCCTCAACAAATTGGCAAAGTTCTCCTAATATTTTTCTGCCTTTTAATGACGTAAATATAGGTGGACAACATTTGATTATTAAAGGCATATATGCGTGGGTTATTAGACGCGTGGATCCATCTTGCGCACTTTTACGCACGGTACGTAATCCCCATTGGCTCAGTTATAAGTAGCGAACGCAAACTGTCCCGCTTCCGAATACCCGAGTCAAAAATGCATTCAAAATAGTCGCGTTCCGGGAATGTTTGTACTAGTCGAATGGAGATCCATCAGAGATGTTTACGAGCGAAAATATCACGTAACACGCTTAACCGCAACCGACTTCAAAGTGCCGCCGTTTGATGCCTAGGTGACAGCGTGAGAAATTTGTTTGCTGCATGCAATTTCATGAGAAGGCCTTTGTTCAGATATTTCGAAGCACCTGTCTTCGATCGATCCAACACATATCGTGAGTTTACCTCGAGAGATTACGGTGGAGTCGAGTTGGAATTTGCTGACTACCCTTTATAACCCACGCATACATGCCTTTAAATTTTAAGACAACTCTGAAGTAATTTTGCCGCTAAGTTGCCAATTTGAACGCTAAAATCTGTTTTGAAAATATGAAAATGTGTTGCCAATTTAAGGATTATCCTATCATAGCGATTTACGCAATAATAAAAATCATTACAAAATAATGAAAGCAAGTACAGTACTAATAAAATATGGCTAAAAAATTGAGAAATTTATGCTTTACACTTCATATAACTTGTTACCTTCTTGCTCAAATGAAGGACTACCAAACCACAAATATGTGGGCCATCGTCCTTGATGGAAATGAAATAATGTCCAAGTTACCAGGGATGATTCAGCAATTTTGACACACTTTCCATCATCATGATCAATAGCAACACAATCACATAATATCCACATGCATTGTAGCCTAAGCATAGAATGTAATGTACAATGTAGAATATCAAAATGTCAGAAGTCAAACCCAGTATTCATGTTATTGTACATGTAGTGTATGATATGGATGCATGCACGGTTATGAACAAAATATTATTATGTAAGGTACTATATGGGATGATTCAGCAGTTTGTGCACCATATTATGATCAATACCTGTACACAATAGAGCACTGATCTGTCTGATGTGCTTATATTTATAACATTTTAAAAATTTGTTTATTCAATATGGTTCTGTGCATTCCAATTTCCATTGATTCTGGCTTTTGATAGTGGGTTGGTGCTGGCTGTTTTCCCCTTTTTGGCAACAACTCTACATTGTAGGTAACAATTTTTGGGCTTGCCTGACATTGTTTAGAACCAAAACTAGTCTATAGATGGATGTGATGTCAAGCTTTAGCATTGATCAGACTTCTGTGAGCTTATCAATTGAAAACACTGGATTCATACTTATCCCATTTAGGACTGCCCCCCCCCCCCCCCCCCAAACAAATGGCTTGCATGGGTCTAGATGGAAACTGCATGAAATACCCAAATTTAATCGTCTTTTACAAGTTAATATATTTCTTACATGTAATGATGGGCAACCACATCATCTCTTTACCCCAAACTAGGTGCAGAATCAGTTATTTTATTGACAGAGTTCCTATAAAAGACTTCCCTGGTTTGCCCCAAACTCTGTGTCTCCGTGTGGACTAGACCACTTACTAGATCCTGCACATAGGATACAGGATTGTCTGCCCAGACAATGAAACGTAACTCAATTTTTCCTCTTCTAAAGTTCACTGTTGTACAGAAGTCTCAATTCAGACTTTTAGCAATATGAAAAGGGTGTTTCAAAACACTTTTCATCCCAAATTAATAGGGGTACTTAATGAACTCATAATTACTGTGTTTTTTTCTCCTACTTTATCTTAAATTTTGAACACAACATGACTGTGTAGTCACCTTTTCCACTCTGTTTTTCAACTTCTCATGTCCAAGATTATTTCTTTACCATCAACTGGCCTTAATTGTCCCTTTTGTCCTATCCATCCTGTGTGACTCGCTGAACTAATGCAGCAATTAAAGGGGACCATCAGGCAAAGAACAACACATTATTATATGTTTTGGTACCATTTTGTGATATCAAATAGATACCCAACATTTTACAAAGGGTTGTGTAATTCATTAACAAAGCAATTAATTTACACCACTTATGGAACCACTACTATTTCCTGGTTCCATACGGGCCAACCATTTGCGAGTGCGCCAATGCTATTCACGCGTACGTTTGTAGACAATAGATTCCCGGGCGATTCGTTCACTCTGCACACATTAGTCTTCGCAATTCAGACTGCATGAACGCATGCTTTAGAATGGTGATGCGTTTTCCAATTATATATTTTTTTTCTGGAAACATATTTTTGTGAACTCGTTGATGGAATGGAATACAAAGATGTTACCTTTCTTTAATAAGAATATTATTTGTGGGTGGTGGTACCCTTTAAAGATGCTCTCTTTGCTCTTTGCTTCTCCTATTTGTTATACTTTAAGAAACTATTATTTTTTCTTCTTTTCTCATTAGATGAGGTTACTTCGCTGCCAAGGACGGTGATCCGGCCTGGTTCCCTTTGTTTGGTCCATTCTGTGTGACTCACTCAGCCAAAACAATAACTCTGTTAATGTTTTCTTATAAAAAAATACTTATTTGTTTTGATTTATACTCTTAAGAAACTGTTTTTTTCTTCTTTTAATTCTCTTTAATCTACATTATCAGGCTACTTCTCATCCAAGGCGATGCCATCAGCGGGCCTGGTTCCCTTTGTCCAGTCCATCCTGTGTGACTCACTCAACCGATGCAACGAAGATGCGTATGAGAGTGACATCCCTGGACATGTCAACGACTTCTCAAATGCTGGGTAAGAACACTTAAGTTTTTAAACTATCGCTTCCACACTCTTCTACTGATGCATGGTATAGATTGTTTGTATTAAAAGTATTAAAGTATTAAAATATTAACAAATAAAGTATCAAAAGCATATATACGGTAACCAAACGTTTTTTATTAGTTATTTTAGACTTATTTTTGTTTGTATTTGTTCTCTAATTTTTGTATGATTTATTGAATAATGGTCAATCCATTTAAAACGTTATTATTGTAGAGCTCTACATTGAGCTAACTACAATGTCGGAGAACATTTATTTTAGATGATTTTTAAATCCTGCATGTACGTTTGTATTATGAGTAGACCTGTCAGTTTGCTGAAGGATCATTATAAGTCTTTACTTACGTGTAATTGGTTGACCATTATTGTTTTGCTTATTAGGTTAATTTGGTCTTTACAGTCAGGTTCCCCCTCAAAAAATATGTACAGATGGTTGCTATGGGAGGGTTAACTGATTTTGTTTTACTTATTAGGCTTATATATTGTTGGTCTTTACCGGCAAGTTGTCTTTATAAACAGGTTTCTGCTATACATGTACAGCAGGTTTGACTTTTATTGTTTTTTTTAACTTTTAATATCTAGGTTATCCATCCTGATTGAAGACATCCAAGAGATCCTTGGCAACCGGACGTTTGTGGACGATGTGGAGAAGATCCTGCTCCAGCTGGGAGACCTGGACCTACAGTGGGACCAGTTCCAGAACCAGACAGCCCTCTGGCAGCGACTAACTGATGGGAACAGCCCACTTCAGACCAATATACCAGGTATGTGAGCTTTGGAATAACAAAATGTGTTTTCCACAGAAATACAACAAGTAAAACAAAAAGAAAAGCATTTGATAGACAGGGGGGAAAGCAAAGTAATGGGTGAACAGAACAAGGGAAACAATTGAGAATGTGGAATTGGATGGGGGGGGGGGGGGGGTGGAGAGGAGAGGAGAGAAGAGAGAAGGGTGATATATGTGACCGGCTATAGCAAAACCCTGCACTTGTCGGTAATTCATGTTTGGAAGAAATGGGCATTTTAAGTTCACACAATGTGTGTAAAAGACCTATGATTGTAAAAATTGAAACAATGATATCTTCTCCAATTATTGACCAATTAGTTAGAACAAAGCATCAAATGAAAGCTTGTGATGAGGCCTTTGTAATGGTATGAAAATCTACATTTTGATTTTTACCGAGAAGTGCCAAGTTTTGCTATAGCCGGTCACATATATATGAAGAGGATGGGGTAAAGGAGATTGGGGAGGGAGGAGTAGTAGTAAAAGTTTGGTGTTGGCGATAGGGTAGGGGGATCAGGGGAGGGTTGGAGAGGGAGGGTGAGGGAGACAGGGAGAGGGAAGGGAGATGAGAGAGAGGGGGGAGATAGGGAAATGGAGGATAATGAGGATGGAAGAGGGATATAGCAAGAGGAGTTGGATGGATGATTTCTTTGCTTAAATAACATCTAAATATATATTTTTAATTTCCTTTTATTTTGACTGTTCCTAGACTTCAAGTCCCTGAGTGGAATCGTTGATGACCCAGAGGCAGTTAGTGCTTACTTGCAGGACCAGGTTGGACTAACTCCAGACGTGGTCCAGGCCATCCTCAACTCAAAGCCAGATCTCGCACAGGTAAAGTTTACAACAAACAGGATCCTTTATAAACTTTATGGGGATTGCAAAATATTGTAGGCAACAGATTAGTTTTAAGCACTGATAATTACATCATTTAATCACAGCATTTAATTGTATGGTTCCATCACCAGATTAAGTATTCATTCATGCGGGGATGATATCCGGCATTATGAATGCATTAGACGATTTATTGTTGTGAAAACCAATATGTTCATGGAATGTACGTGACTACCTGTATGCATCTATTTAATAGCATGTTTAAACGATCACCAGGGCAGTATCACACATGTACACACTTTATACAAAAGCATGCCTCCCTGGGGGTGATAACATTTATTGTTAACCTGAGAATGAAGCGTAAAGTTATGATTATTATTATTGTGCATTTATTTACATATTCCTTTTCTGAGTGCATCAATCTATTTAGCTTCAGTTTAAACTGTCACCTGGGCAGTATCACACATGTACGCACTTACAATAAGCAGACCTCCATGGGGGTGATAAAATCCATTGTTAAGCTGTGCATGAAGCGTGAAATGACGAGCGTATTATGATACATTTATTTTCATGTACATGTACATGTTCGTTCTGTGAGTCCATGGTGATTCCAAAATACCACTGACTGTTGTATTTATATAATACACTTTGATGTTTTTCATTCATTTATGGAGTGGTATCAAACAAGGTCATCAGTGTTGCTATTAATTGAGGATACACTCAGATGTATTTCCTGTATGTATTGTTTTCCTGTTTCTTTTGTATAATTTTTGTCAAATCATTTTGGAAATGGGCACATATCCCACATTCCCCCTTCTCCCATACATACATGTAGTTGCGTCATCAATGTGTAATATACTCCTCTAGAGTAGAGTGTGCTAATATCATCCGTGAGGAAGTTACACCATGAAAATGCTTGAGATACGCTCTACATGTATCTTATTGTTGAATTTGTTACCTTTATGATTGTATAGGTTTTCCCGCTCAATTTCGCGATTGTGTCAATCGAATTGATAATAGGAGCAAACGAATTCGCGCGATTTGCGATCGCCGTACCAAAGCAGCATTCAAATTCGTAAATAGTCGTTCAAAATCACGAAGGAGCAATTGAATTTGCACAAAGTGCATACCTTTTCATCAATGGTCATTCAAATTCGCGAAAGGCCGTTGACAGTTGGCTGCACATTCGCGAATTCGAATGCCCATAAATGAACTTCTGTGTCTATTCACGAAAGCGTGTGCGTATGCATGAATTCGCGTGCACTTATTCGGAATTTGGAAGACTGATACCAACGATTACGCGGCAACGCACGAATTCGAATGACTCTAAATGAATTCGATTGAAAAAAGTGCAAAATTGAGCGGGAAAACCTATACTAAATTTGTTAAAACTCATTGCTGTTGTCAAACCATTTTGGGGACCTGCACATACAGTAAATGTACCCCACATGCTCCCTTCTCCCATAGTTGCGTCATCGATGTTTGTATTCTCCCATACGGCATGTACTAATATCATCCGTTAGATCAGGAAGTTAAGCCATTCAAATAATTCTGGCTCCCATTGTTTTAACATTACAATACACTGTTAACCTGTTCACTACTTCATTTTGCGGCAATCCTGCACTTTAGTAGGCGATATTGTTTTTGCGGAATTTTGGTTGCTAACTTTAATTTCATACTGCCCAATAAATCTCACTTATAGCCACTAAATCTAACCATAGCCACTAAATCTGACCTATAGCCACTAAATCTGACCTACAGGCACCAAATTTAGGGTTAGGGTTAGGGTTGAAGTTAGCGACCACAAATAATATAGCCTACTAAAGTGCAGATTTGCCCATTTAGCAATCCCCATTGAATACAGTCCTGACCCACCCGGTTCCTGTATCCAATGGGTTAAATCACTCACAGAGGTGTGAAATTATGAGCGTATTGAACATTTATTTGCCTTCATTTCCGTTTGTGATTCAATAGCCCCCATGGGACATGTGTTGTATTATCGAGTTTGGTAACAATCAAAAGTCTAAGCATAATAGTACATTGTACACCTGGTAGTCTGTTATTTACAGCCCCCTTTTCCTTTATAGGCTTATACTTTAGGGCCTTGAAAAACAAAAGTTCTCTTTCAAAATACAAAAAAAGGAGAACAAATAAGAAATCAAAATCAACTATTGTGTGCAAATTGCATTTCTGAAATGACTTGTTGGATTTCAAGGCCATATTTTAACAAGTTGTAGCCTACCTATAATGTAGATTTAATCCAGAAAAAAAATTTTTTAAATTATAGTTATGAGGACTAGCGATTACAGCACATAATGCTTATTTGATGGGAAATTCCCCTCCGATCTACGGCGCCTCTCTCAAAGCATTTTCAATAATGGGTATTTGTATTCGTTCATGCGAACAAAAGAGAAAAATCTGGAAATCGGTATTGTACGTGTCTAGCTGTCTCACCCAGTTTTCAGGGCACCTTGTACATGTCTGTAAAGTTGTTATTCGGGTGAAAAGAAATCGAATGTTTAAAGTGACCCATTAACTTCATTTAGATTTTGTTTTCACAGTGATATTTGAGACTTCAATCATATAGCAATATCATTGTAAGACTCTTCTGAATGATGCCTGGGGCCAGGGGCCCCGATTACGGACCAGCGACATTTACCATGGTAATTAGCATCATTGGCTCTAACTCATCGATGTCAATATGCTAGAATAACATACAAATCAACAGAACCTAGCAGAGCACACATACCGCCCTTACTCATTCAACAGTAAAGAATTACACAAGCATATCTAGAGATCAGTGGAACTAGGGCTGGTCCTGGGTCATGATCGTGCTCTCGGCCACTGGTAGTTGCATAGAAAAAAGACACACACACGTTTTACGTTGTGAAGAAATCAATTACTGCCCATTGATTTTGATTAAAATTTTAAAAAGTATTCCTGGAAAACTTTTCATTTAGTCTCGGAATACCTCAAAAATTAGGGAGACATTTGAAAAATTACAACCCATTTCATTCTTCTTGTTACGCCAAACAACAAAGTACAAGCGATATGTGACGGCTCAAAACAATTTTGTTTGAATTTATTGAAGGGTAATTGATTACCTTAATAACCATGACACGCTTTGATATGACCAAAGTAATAATAATAATAATATCCTCGATTTGTATAGCGCCTATCACGATTGATAATCATCTCTAACTCTAAGCGCTTTACAATTATATTATTACCCCCGTCATCGGATACATTCTGCAATCAATCCAGCGCACAAAGTATTCATGCATGCACGTACAGCTTCAAGTTTAAAGTTTAAAAAAGTAGAGCAAAGTATGGAGATACATTGTAAATATTAATAAAGCCCTTTTTTTTTTGGTGACCCTTGTTCATGTATTTCAAACGATAAAAATTGCTTATTCATTCATCGTCACGTGATCTAGGTATGCTTACGTGCTCACCTGTTCATGCATGTATGAATGCAGTACAAAGGAGTAAACGGGGGCTTGGTACGATTTAGCTGTGACCGAAAAGTTTTTAAAAAGCCCTCCCAAAATGATAAATGAACCGCTGTGATTTATCATAGAGATGAATATACAGTATGTTTATTAACTCCTAACGTGCCAAGCTCGCATTTTTGCGAGTTACAATACACACAAATGCCATAGAGCATTCAAATCCCTGGCGCGTTAAGAGTTAAAATAACTCATTCGAATGTTGACCACTGTTGTTACTGTAATATAGTGCATGTACGTACTTGAAAATATGCAGATGTGTCTGTAATTATTATTATATATTCCAGTTTGTGATACAGCATACAGACTTGACCTACCTTGTATGTGACCTTTTCATTATGCTGTCCAGTGTCCATATTGTCAAAATATTGACACATTTTTCACATGCCTAGAAGGATTTATTTGACATTTAGCCAGCTTGTATTGATCATGTTTCTGTGACAGCTGATGGTCTTCACTTTGCCCAATATTAAAGGGATAGTTAAGATTTGGTAAAGAGAGTACAGTTTTGGTCAAACTGAATTTTAGTAACCGAAACCTGCACCATTACAGTAAAAACTTAACAGTTATAACTGTAATAGCTCTCTAAAAACTCATTCTGGTTTTAATCATTTAAAATAAAAATATTGTGCCTGTAATGTTTTGTTGAACTAGTGATTAGATATAGGCCTAGAGATAATCAACTACTATTTAAAAACCTCTTTTGTAAATTTTTGAAAAGAGGAAGCATTAAAAAAAAATGTTAACGGCCGGTTCTAAATTATCGAATAATTGTGGGGCCCCACAATTATTATATATGGTTATGACGGATATTTCAGCCATTTCTGAACCAATTTTGATCAAATAAAGTATATTCTGTCATTAAAATTGTATGCTCTTTCAAATGTGACACTCAGTTTTTCATTATCTCACAAAAATTGTTTTGTGCAGCGCCCTCCATACCAAAACTCAGCTATCCCTTTAACACATATCAAACTATTTTTGTATTATTGTGTTATGACTGCATTCTCCACTATAAACCCCATCCTGAGTATTTCCCAGGACTACTCCTGAATGGGTTAATAGCATCAGGAAAAATAGATTTGTCTGGGGCCTGAATTAATGGGAAAAAGGGAATATTTACTAGGTTTGTTATTTGGATTGTCCAGGTCTCCATCCAGCAGCAAAATGTAGTATTTTCATATTTCAAGTTAAATTGGTTTTTACTGAAATGCCTAATTATGTGGGGATTGGATAATGTTGGAAAAAATGGGAACATTACTGTACATGTATAGTACCGGTTGTTGAATAATACTCTTTTCTCAGTGAAGCTGAACATACCGGGGGGGGGGGGGGGGGGGGGGGTGAATTATGAAAACGATTTTAAGCTAAAATCTATTGTACATGTATCTACGTCACTAAAATATTTTAGCCAAATCGGTATTCTGAAACTGTACTTAAGGAATAGCAATTTGCTAAAATATATTTTTATTATTATTATTACTTATTACTTATACCGTTTTCAGAATACACCCCCTGAAGAGTTTGCATTTTAGTTAGATGTGGTTGCATAGCAAAATTTTCAAAAGTACAATGTAGATTATAATATAATGTGCTGCTCGAAAATGAATAGAATCACTCATACAATTATATTGTTTGAATTTCACCAAGTACAGGTTTCATGTACGTGCTACACTATATTTAGACATGATGCACTACCTCTTCAAGCTTGTTTGCATAATATAGACTCCAGATTTAAATTTTTAATTTTTTTTACAAAAATCCAATTTTCTAATTTGCCTTTACAGATGACATATCTGCAGGTATCAAAGGCATTCATATTGGATATGTTTTTGTTTAACGTTTCTATTAAAATGCAAATAGTTTTGAGGAGAAGCGAAAACAACAAGTGACAGATTAATTATAGGAGTGGCTTTTATTAACAAATTGAGCAAAACATATTTTACATGAAATGATTTTCAATTATTTAAATTGAAATATGTTTTGACATTTCTAAATGCAAATACATGTAGATTGAAAAGCAAACAAAATGAGAACTTTCAAGGATGAAAGCAGGAATTATTACAAATATGGAATAAGTTTATTGTGAATGATATATAATTATGCATTTTGCAATTCATTCACAGGCAGTATGTATACTTGTTTGTAACATCAGTTGCGTAGAATATTATGCTTTATATGACAAATATATTGAAGAGAATAAAGAAGAATGACAACCTTCTCTAACTGTAGGAAGAGGAGAGCATAATGACTATTTGAATGCATGATGTAATCTGAATGTGCATTTTGTGAATCATTCACGGTACATGAAATACAATGTTTGTACAACAGTCAGTGCATATTGAACATATGCTTTTGACATTTCTTAATGCAAATACAAGCGATTGAAGAGAAAACTGGGGAAATTTGACAGCCATATCTTTCATAGTGAAGAGCATGGCTTTTGGCAAATAGATTGGTCTCGAGTATGTGTTCAATGAGTCTAAAGTCTGGCTGTGGAAAAGATCAATCAACCCGGATAATATTTTTGATTAGTCTGTTCCAACAGGGCGACGGTGTTCATGTATTTGTGAGAACTCAGAGAATGATGTTCATATACTGGGGTAACTTTGAAAGGGATACAACATGTATTTGTGTGTAATGGGTAAGATTTGACCAAAGATTTCATATATTTCTTCAGGAGTGAAATATTCTCCTTTCAATCAGGTACTCCAGTCGGGGTACAGTAGGAATTGTATGGCGGCTGAGGGCGATTTTGCCCCCTAATTTTCAAAATAGCCCCCTGAAATCAGAAGGTAGCCCCTAAAATTACCATCATAGGATATTATGTGAAAGATTTCTGGATATCCATCAGATTGGAAAAGTAGCCCCCTAAAATTATAAATTAATTCCTGCATTGACTCCAGTAATATGGGCAAACAATTGCTCTTTAAATGCCTAAGAAGATGTAGTTGAGCAGCATCCCCATGTGTGCACAACTGAACTCTGAAATCATATTCAGGCACCCTCAAAAAATCCACTTTAAACGAATTGGCAATGCGGCATCATTAAATAGTAAAGGCAAAGTGAGATGCCAAGAACATGATAAAGATGAGCATGTCTGCTTGTGTTCTTCATTTGTTTGTGGAACGTATATGAATTGAAGTCATTATCATAATGAGAGAGTAAAACAGTTTAGCTAAAGTCCTTCCCATGCCAATTTTGGCACAAAGGCGGCGCCTATCTCTAATTCATTAGCCCTATACCACATGTCTACTAAATGTAGCGAAAGCTACAGAAGGGGGCCAGTCTTCTAGTAACTCGTGTGAATAACTTTCCCTTCTCCATTCTATAAATGCCGAGTGCCTGGCTAGAAGGCAGAACGTACCTTTTTAAAAGTCTTTGGTATAGAGTGGTGAAGTGTGATGTCATCTATGACGTCATAAGCACCTATTTTTAGAATTTTCAAATTTGAACTTCATTTTCAGAAAGAGGATAACAAATAATGTCTAAATACTGAATATCAATTGAATATGTTAAGTATTGGCTGAGATATGCCCATCCGAATGATTTTTCCCCCCAATAGGCAATCAGTGTTGTAGTGCACTGGTTCATAACTTTATGAACCAGTGCACTATAACACTGATTGCCTATTGGGTTAAAATCTGGGACCTCCCATGCATGAGGCTGACACTCAAACCGCTAAGCCACTATGCTCGGTCCAATGAGAGAGTAAACAGGAGATGTTTGCTATTTGTATGTTAGACTGCTCCATACTTGTATGTCAATGACCAATTTCCAGTAATATGCCAGCTGGTGTATTTCACTATTATATCATGAGATAGGTTGATATGTTTCAAAGACAATGACATTAGTTTCTATTTTTATTTGTTCTTGCTCGTATCCAATTAGATTTACAGTGATGAAATACAGTAAAACTATTGTATAGTAACCATCTATTAAGGGGAAAAGGAACAAAGTTGCTGATGACATTGCCCTACATGTTTCAACAACATACATGTACTTGGAAGAGAATTTCATGTGATGAATCACATCTACAGAATTCATTGAAATTCTGTATGGCTGACTATTAATTATTTCAGAATATTGAAGAACTTTGTAAATTCCTCTTTGCACATTTACCCCTTCTTCATCTAAATATACATGTACCTCTATCTGTTGATGACAACAGCCTACATGTTTTAGCTGGTCTTCTTCACCAAACACTCTTGGAGGGATGTTCAACATTACCGATCCCGAGTTACGAGCAAAGACCACGAGGGAGCTATGCGAATTTAGCATTTTCACATATTTAAATATTGAAACTCCATATTAACAAATTTCATTTTTAAAATGTCAAAACTTTTGCTGTTTACCCCCTTTTATTGTTTGCCCCCTCTAGCTCTATCTATTGATGTCGACACCCTACATGTTCCAGCTTGCTTGCTTCACCGACACTCTAGGAGGAGTATTCAACATTGACGACCCTGAGTTAAGAGCGAAGACCACAAAGGAGCTATGCGAATTGAGCCTTTTCACATTTTGATATTGATACTCACTATTACCGAATTTCATATAAAAAAGTTAAAATCTTTTGCTGTTTACCCCCTTTTATTGTTTGCCCCTCTAGCTCTATCTATTGATGTCGACACCCTACATGTTCCAGCTTGCTTGCTACACCGACACTCTAGGAGGAGTATTCAACATTGACGACCCCGAGTTACGAGCGAAGACGACAAGGGAACTATGCGAATTGAGTACCAAGCAGTATGAGGACATTGGCACAGAGCTGCTCTCACATCTGGACCCCTCGGCTCTCCTTGGACTGGTAAGATAAACTTGTTACCTCCGCCAACGGAGTTGCGGAGGTTATGTTTTCGGGCTCGCTTTGTTTTTCTTTGTCCGTTCGTCTCTTTGATTTTCTTCCTCCGTTCATCCTCTTTGTTTTTCTTTGTCCGTTCTTTGTTTTTCTTTGTCTGTTTTTTCCCTAAAACAGGCAAACTTTGCGACTTTTGCTTGCATGTTTCAGTGCTGTGCGTAACATGATTATAATCGCTTATTTAAATATGTTTTGTCTGTTTGGTGAATTTCAGAAATACCAAGAAAATTGAATTACAATAATGCTGGGACATTGAGCCATTTTAATATAACTACACAAAATATTGGCCTAGTTGAAGAAGGTAATCAATAATTTTTGTGACAGATTTTCATCAAACTTGGTACAAATTTGTGCATTAAAATTAAGGGAAGTAAATGTAAGTGGTTGTTTTGTGGAAATTGTTCCAAACATCAAAGTCTGCTCAGAGTTTTGCTAGATTAAATCTCTAGCTGCACACCTGATTGCCTCACCACTTAATTCCGTTAAGCACGGATGTTCAGTCATGCATTTCACAGATAAGCTTCTTTTTTTTTATGATCGAGCTTCTTGTTTATTTTACTAATTGTTTATCTTTGATTGCTGATTTATATGTTTGTTGTCTATACTAGGTTAACCAAAACAATGGCACATTCAGTCCTCTATTACCAGGAGGATCTCCACAAGGTAAATTTATATTTTTAGTTTTATCTTCAGAGAAATATAATTTGTAAATGCTATCATAAATTTTGCATGATGATGATGATGATGATGGTGAGGATGGTAATGATGGTGATGATGACGATGGTGATGATGATAGTGATGATCATGTTGGTGATGATGATGATGATGGTGGTGATGATGATGATGATGATGATGATGATGATGATGATAGTGGTGATGATGGTGATGATGGTAATGATGGTGATGATGCCTATGATGATGATGATGATGATGATGATGATGATGATGATGATGATTTTGATGATATTGGTATAGATTGATAAATGACAATGATGATGAAGGTGAATATAATGACAGTAATTGCAATGGTAATTAAAATAATCTGATTGGTTGTTCGTTGTAAATTGACACATCTTTTTCCTTGTTGTTTTTTTCAGGGTATTTTACGCTGGCTGACCTGATCAAGGATCCAGTAGCCTTTGAGGAGCTGCTCCAAACAGATCTTGGTATCAGCCCCAATGTCACCGAGGACCTTCTCTACACTCCGATCAATCCACAAGAGGTTTGTACCATATGCTGGCAGTCACATACAACTTGGCACATCCAAATGCAATGTATAAAATATGCATTTTTACACATTTCAATGCAAATTTATGCATGAGTTGCCACTGTTCATTCAAATATAGACTTTTTGTATCCGGTACCTTGAGATTTTCCCTTTCAATTGCTTAAAGCATGATAGACATAAATATTTATTCTATACAACCACAGTTCTACAATTTGGTATGTAAAACTAAGCCAATCTAACACTGATATTAGCTCCATCTTAATTCTAATGACCACTTTCCTACTTGATTTGCCAATCCGCATAGAGTTAATACAGGACCTACTGTACATGTACAAGGTTTCCACAGGCAATGAGTTAGTTTTACCATTGTAATTTAATTTAGCTCCAGTTTTTCTTGAGTGGGAGACGAATGCATGATGTAGCTTGCAACGAGACAAACATTGCCATCATCATTACACCCCCGAACCCAGCTAATCTAGCTTTTGTGTCTTTTCTGAAAGATTGTTACGCATAATTGTGCAATAGGACTCGAGCCGCACTAACAGTGGTAGTTCTGACTTAAATAACAGGCCAGTTATAATATCTTTAATTTCATCATTCCATTGTCCTTTAGCTCCAGCTTTTGCTGAGTGGAAGGCAAATGCACGAGGTTGTTTGCAACGAGACAGCCCTCGGCAAGATCATCACACCCCCTGACCCAGACGACCTAGACGACATCAGCAAAACGCTCTGCAATCTGACCAACGCGCAACTCGACGAATTCACCCGCGACCTGTGGCAGTCAATCGACCAGCAGGATCTTATTGATTGGGTAAGGGACATTTCAGTCTTTTCTTAATAAAGTTTGTAAATTTCCCCATTTTTGTTGTTGTTGTTGGAAATTGAGCAGTTTTTGGTATTGAAAAGTTTTGAACGTCTGTGTTGCATGACCAATTTGTAGCTTGACAAATTCAATACATGATCTCTGGCAATCCATCAACCAACAGGGGTTTATTGATTGGGTATCTGTCCTTTTTCAATGCATAGAAGAGATGTGTACCTTCATCGTAGATCCTTTTTCATCTTAGATCCTTTTTCATCGTAGATAAATTTAGACATGATGCCTATTGACTTTTGTAATCACTTAATTTATTAATTGATATATAAAACAACAATATAATTTTACTGTCTTTTGTTAGTATTCATGCCTTATTCGTGATACTATTCAGGTATTTTATGATTTATTTCATTAATTATTGTATATAATATATCAACGTTCTTTATATCGTGAGTTCATTAATGATATTTCCATGTCTGTAAATAGTGTTGCAAATGACGCTGCAATTCAGCTTTTAACTGTGAATGTGACATTTTTTGTTGAATAAATACCATTATTATTATTATTATTATTATAGATTGTCAAACAACCACCAATCAATCAAAGATTTATCATATATTGTTAAGATAACAAAGTCAATCTTTAATTTTTCTGATTTTGCATTTTTACATCTTTGGAGATCCCCACATATTCTGAAGAAAAAAAAAATATACACTGAAAATCAAAATGAACAGCAAGTACAGAATCAGAACCAAATTTGTTCGGTTAACTTTGCTTTATTTTAATAACGTTTGGATTATTACTCTTGACTTGTATAGATCTGTTTATAGTAATTTGTTGGACAGTGAATACTCTCTTTGTATAAATGACAGCATTACTGTAATCAAGAAAATAATAATAATAATAATGGTGGCTACTTACATAGCGCACGTTCCGTCTTTCGATGCTCGCGGCGCATCACTATTATTACCCTGGTCATCGGATACATACGGCACTCACTCCAGCACACAAAGTGCACATACTAACAATTGAATGGCACACACAGTTGTTGTGATTGATATTCTTCTCAAGAAACACTAAATCAAATTTTGATTTGTCTCACATGCAGGTGTACAACAACACTGGTTATTCTCCTGGCAACATATCAGAAGAAATCATGCAGATCATACAGGAGGTAAGTAAACATTTAGCTTGTTGAGGACTGAATTTGAATTTACTTCATTAGCCGGTTCCCTTCGAGATTCATAAATGCCCATAGACTTTATACATAGCTCACCAGGGGGGTTAACATAAAGCTGAATCACTTTCTGTGATTCTTTGCCGGATTGTTCTCTCTTTTCTTTAGTTAATTTATCGTCCTTCGGGGTTGTGTTAGCCTGTCAGGTTTCTATAAATGATGATGACGACGACGACGACGACGATGATAAATGATAACTTAGTTCTTGTTTTGATCCACAATTTTCATCCTAGATTCAAGAGCTGGAGAGCTTCAAGAACTTGACACGGCAAATGGAAGACATCTTGAAGACCAACGACACTGGCAAGCTCATTTGTGGCGATCTCCCATTCCTCACCGATATGGGATTCAGGGAAGTTCCATTTGATCTGGGGGGTGCTAGTCCTGGGGGCTCCGGAACTGAGAAGTATGAAACTACGCCATCATCGCTACAGACTGGAGAACCAGAAGATGGGAATGCAGATAATGGTAAGCTTGAAAAGTCCTATTTGGATTAATCGCACACACGAGTTCATGGTTCTAAGAAGGTCTAAATAATTATGGACATTTTACCGGATGGCGTGCTGCTGTTAGGTTGAGGGAATAAAAATTATTTTGAAGTCAGCATTGCAAAGTATATATAATGATTAACATGGCAATAGTTTTGAGACTTGAACTCAATTGAATATAATTTGAATATATTTTGAATCCACTCTTGTAATATCACCAAAGTGAATAAACAATATTTGAATGAGTAACTATGTCATTAATTTTATTAAAATAAATGTCATCAAAATAAATTTTTTTCTTGTCACTTTCTTCTATGTTTGAAAACTGAAATGATTAAATATTTTGATCAATTCTCCAGAAACGATACCAGGCAGTGAGCGATGTCCATGGCTAACCCACGTTCTTTTGACAGGATCACAGAGTGAGAAACAGACAGACTACAGACTATTGACCACTTCCATATACATGTACATGATCAAACATTTATTTGAATACTCCAGAAACGATGCCAGGCAGTGAGCGATGTCCACGGCTAACCAAAATTCTACTATTTGGATCACAGAGTGAGAAACAGACAGCCTACATGTACAACTTTTCAGTCTTACTCTCTCTGCTTTTAAATTAAAAATGAACACTAATTAAACATGATCAAACAATGAAAACTAAAGTGATCTATAAACATTTCTTTATTCCAGAAACGATTCCGGGCAGTGAGCGATGTCCATGGCTAAGCGACTTCCTTCTGACAGGATCTCAGAGTGAGAAGCAGACGAACTACGTCCTCTCTCTTTTCCTGCCGCTCATCCAGGGAAAGATCCTCTACTCTCCTAAGACCCTGGCTACGGAGAAGATCATCAGTCAGGTAGGAAATTTAAAAAATAAAATGTATATATTTGACAGATATTTTGATTGTTTGTTTTGTTTGTATATAGCACCCTGAATATTAGCGGTGGTGTTGTGAGGTGGGTTGGCTCCTGGGGGCAAGGGCCCAATTACGGACCAGCGACATTTACTATGATAATTATCATCATTGGCTCTAACTCATTGATGTCAATATGATAGAATTGCATACAAATCAACAGAACGTAGCAGAGCACACCTACCGCCCTTACTCATTCAACTGTAAAGGATTACACAAGCATATATAGAGATCAGTGGAACTAGGACTGGTCCTGGGTCATGATCGTGCTCTCGGCCACTGGGCCTAAGGCCCCCTCTCAGTCCTGGCAATGGTTTTTGTTGTTGTTGCGTACTTTCTTGTAAACTAGCCAGTCGTAGGGGGATTATGTTTTTTCTTTCTTCATTGTTGGAACCCCCCCCCCCCCTTGCAGAAATTATTGCTACGCCGCTGAGTATAAGTTGTTACATAAGTATGTTTATTATTATACTGGGTGTTAAATTGAACTCCTTTCAAATTTGTTAGAAAATTATTCATGGCATAAATTCTATCAATATTGAAGTGGAGGATTGTTGCAAAATTTAGGGTGGAATTCTGATCAAAAGGTTAAATTTAGCACAGTGCTAAAATGCGTCGTTTTGCGTCGTTTTAGGTCAGAAGTAGGTTAAATTTAACCCACTGTTTTATGGAAAGCCGGGTTGTTACTCCTTTGCCACCATTGTCTCCGTTGGCACTTATCTTATTTTTTTTTCTTCATTCAATTAGCGCTTTCTACACTCGATTTTGACAGCGGAAGTTTGGAGGTTTCCCTGCAAGATGAGTCCATGTTATTTATATGAAAAGTCAAATAAATCTGGCAAAATCAACGATTATTGTCAAGTTTCTACACACTTTTTTCATACTTTCTTCCTGCCGGTTTAGCGTAAAAATAAGCGTCAGGCGCAATGGTCTATTCATAGGTTTTGTGTTTGCGTTTATGAAGGATGAGTGCGCATATCTAGTACAAGCGCACATTTAGAAATAAGTGCGCAGTGTGGCGCTCCATAAAAATTTAACCCGGGCTAAATTTAACCTTTTGATGAGAATTCCACCCTTAGTGTCTTGGATAAGCCTTTGTAATCCAGGTGGAAATAACATATGCAATCATGCCAACATTGTTGGCAAAAATCTGTATTGACTCATTCTCAGGTATTCTGTCCACTGCAGTAGGTTAATAATTATTCCATTCATATTTATTTTGTTTTGTACTCTTTCCAGGCAAATGCAACTTTCAAGACACTTGGCGACATGCAAGACTTGTCAGAAAAATGGCTGGAAGTGTCGCCGTGCATCAGGGTAAGTACATCAATGCAAGTTTCTGATGCATTTTAACTCCTTCATTTCAGGGACCAGGGGGGTGTTTCACAAAGATCCTAAGTTGAACTTAACTCTAAGTTGGACTTAAAAAGTATGGTAAGCCATTTGTAGCCTTGGAACAAAATATACTCAAAAGCAAAAATGCAAGTATTTTAGACTTTTCATAAATTTTACATGAAGACCATGAAATCTCTTTGATAATAGAACAATATTTCTGAATTGAAACAACATTTAATGCCTTTTCAAAGGACTTTTAGAATTTGTTTTCAATGAAACTTACGGCTTTCCATACATTTTAAGTCCAACTTAGAGTTAAGTTCAATTTGGGTTCTTTGTGAAACACCCCCCTGATATCCTATGTTCCTGTGAGGCCCTTTCACAGCCACAATCATTTTATCCCTGGTCCCCACCAAAGGCTATTTTGTTTTTTAAAATGATACAGTTTACCCTTTTCTTGGCCGAAAAATTACTAAGATCGAAATAATTTATGATTTACTTCAATATGTTTGATTCAAAAGCCTGTTACATGTGGCTTCATTAAATGGAACAAAGCGATAATGGTTACAGTTTTGTATTACTTTCAATTCTATCAAATTCTCCATCAAGGGTAAATAATCTGTTATTATTTTCTTTCTCTTTGTGCTCCATTCAACCCCATCCTCAAAAAATAAAAACAGGCCTTTGTTGAGGACGGTGACCTACCACTGATGGCTTCCTGCCTCAACCGGACAAGTCGGGGCCTGCCCCCGTTGCCTAGCAACCTGTGCGACCTCCCCATCCCCGTCACGCTCCCCAGCGGTCTTCCCTTCCCCACTGGCCTGCCGATACCACCTGGTCTCCTCCCTACCGCCCTCCCCTCGGGCAACCCATGGTGCATCAACGGCACCCCGTCCTGGGGAGGGGACGGGGGAGGGGTAGCGCCCTGGGATGGGGGGCTGCCCAATCTGTTTGGAAACGACACGGAAGATATCATCGACTTTCTGGATGCTGCTGATGGGCTTGCCAACGTCACGCTGGAGATTCTTTCGGTATGGGTTTTCAATTTTTTCTTGATAGTTTATTTTATTATTCAATCTGAAATATTTTTTATATGATCACTCACCTTATTAACTAATTGAGATTGATTCATGTGTTTTGCTTATTCGTGATGATTTAATTGATTAAATCTCACAGTGCCTTAATTAATTCAGTTGCATTGTTCCTCAATTAATTAAGATACATTAATCATTACTGTATAATATGTTATATTAATTGATTTGGCTTTTATATATAAAGGGATTTGGGTCATTCCATGTCAAATCACCCAATGGATTTCATCGTACCCCCTTCAAATTTGTTCATATTTG
Organism: Echinarachnius parma; assembly: GCA_037951105.1. Lineage (NCBI taxonomy): Eukaryota > Metazoa > Echinodermata > Echinoidea > Clypeasteroida > Echinarachniidae > Echinarachnius > Echinarachnius parma. Next base: position 160,974 of record JBAMJV010006744.1, on the reverse strand, counting down.
GTATGGATGATATTTCAACCTTTCAAAGCGCAAATATTTAAGTTTTATCCCAATCCGCCCAACGGTTTTGGCGCTATGGGCGATTCTTTGGGGGTAGTTTTGTCAAAAATGGGCGTGGGCACCGTTTTTCAAATCGCCATTGTCCGTTAACCGTTGGGTCAATTTATTTTGTAATGGTGTCACTGGACTGGAGATGTTAAATGCAATCCATTTATGCCATTTGTTTTCATGCATGAGCGAGTTTGGATACGATAACCTTTGACCTTAGGCTTCAACCTTCCGTTTTACCTCGTGGATCAAATAATTTTGAGAATTTTTTTGGCTTAAATCTTGGCTTGATATAATATCTACAACATATGAAAGAATTGGAGATGTATTATTTCTTGTTTTTTCTACAGCCTTGTTTTAAGTTTGCAAATCTCATGTAAAATTGAATTATTTTAGACCTACACCCATGTCCAAGAATTCTATAGGGGTGTATTGTATGAAAAAGACCTTTTCAAAGTCAGGATTAGAGCCTATTCAGACTCTGACTCACCACTGTTAAATAGACTTGCTAATCCCCATACAACAGCAATACAGACAAATGACATTCTAATGATACCACATGTTTCCAACCTGACAATGGCCCTGTTGCAGAAAGAGATAAATCAATTGTGAGTCAGATCAAATGTTCTAAATGCACAAATCTGATTGGTTGAAACGCAGAAAATGTCTCTCTCTGCAACAGGGCCTAGGTGGAGATGTTTTCTTGAATAAAATCTTTCAAGTTCAAATTATTGCAAACTTGTACATCAATTATGAAAGCAAATATCTACAAGGTATCCCGGCTTTTCAATTAATTTAATGTTTCTATGCAACAGAAATTCATGCAATAGTAACATGATTTGCAATTGTAAACATTCAACCCTGATTATTTCCAACTAAACCAAACACAAAAACAATGCTGTTTGATATTCCACTCATTTTGATTTTTAATGGCACTTGTTTTTAAATGCATTAATTGCAATAAAAAAACAGTGCAATTTGAAATTTCACAAACCATAAATAATGCATTAAGCAAATGTGATGATTCACAGAAATGGACAGGCATGCGCAAGTTCTTGTGACTTTTGAAATTAGGTCATTTGTCTTTAATCTTATCTCTTTCATAGCATGAAGAGATAAGTATCTCTGATTTTCACACATACATGTAGTGTACGAAACAACTGTAGAAATATTGTGGTAAGATCAAATCTTAAACAATCATTGGTTATAAAATTATGAGCAGTTGTCTAGAGGGTAGTTACTGTTTGTGTTTGGTATAGTTGGAAAGAATCAGGTTTGAATTTGTACAGATTGCAAATCATGTTAATATTGCATGAATTTCTGATGCATACAAACATTAAATTCATTGAAAAGGGATACCTGTAGATATTTGCTTTCATAATTGATGTACAAGTTTGCAATTTGAACTTGAACTTGAAAGATTTTATTCAAGAAAACATCCCCACCTAGGCCCTGTTTCAGAGAGACATTTTCTGCATTTCAACCAATCAGATGTGTGCATTTAGAACATTTGATCTGACTCACAATTGATTTATCTCTTTCTGCAACAGGGCCATTGTCAGGTTGGAAACATGTGGTATCATTAGAATGTCATTTGTCTGGATTGCTATTGTATGGGGATTAGCAGGTCTATTTAACAGTGGTGAGCCAGAGTGTGAATAGGCTCTAATCCTGACTTTGAAAAGGTCTTTTTCATACAATACACCCCTATAGAATTCTTGGACATGGGTGTAGGTCTAAAATAATTCAATTTTACATGAAATTTGCAAACTTCAAACAAGGCTGTAGAAAAAACAAGAAATAATACATCTCCAATTCTTTCATATGTTGTAGATATTATATCAAGCCAAGATTTAAGCCAAAAAAATTCTCAAGATTATTTGATCCACGAGGTGAAACGGAAGGTCGAAGCCTAAGGTCAAAGGTTATCGTATCCAAACTCGCTCATGCATGAAAACAAATGGCATAAATGGATTGCATATAACATCCCCAGTCCAATGACACCATTAAAAAATAAATTGACCCAACGGTTAACGGACAATGGCGATTTGAAAAACGGTGCCCACTCCCATTTTTGACAAAACTACCCCCGAAGAATCGACCATAGCGCCAAAACCGTTGGGCGGATTGGGCTAAAACTTAAATCTTTGCGCTTTGAAAGGTTGAAATATCATACATACCAAATATTAGCAAATTTGAAGGGGGTACAATGAAAATTTTCACTTTTTTTGGGTGATTTGACATGGAATGACCCATTTACGTCTTGAAATGTTAAAACTTTGTGGAAAAGTTCCCTGTTAGTTTGTGATATACAATCATGTATTACATTGTAATGTGATGAATGAAAAAGTAATTAATAAATATTGAAATTCAAGCATTTAAAAAGTCCCTTTTGCTAATGATAAATTTATTTTGAATTTATGTTGAATTGTTTTTTTGATTGCAATTTTGTTTCTATTTTGCTTGTTTGTTTTTTATAGTGTTTTGAAATAGATCGCTTTGAAGGCTTCAGCAGTGAGCTAGATCTTGTCAATGAAGCTACAAGGCGTATTGACAACTTCACCTTTTGGGCCGGTAAATATTGTTCTACATTTTAACAATCACTACTGTAACAATATATTGGTGCTGAGTTGTAAACAAATTGTGTGCATAATTTATCTCATGATATTGACTCAAAGAAATGTCATGGAACATATCTGACATACTTTTTCAAAGTTAGGATTGGGATGTGCAGTGATTGGTATTTGTCTGGAAGGAACTGCCACGTTTTGGGTGGCAATAGTTATGGACTGCACAAATATTTGGACTGCACAAATATTTGAAAAGATAGTACTCAAGGTTTTTACTTGATTTATGGGAATAGAATCCATGATCTTCATGTTGAAAGCAGAAGTCGAAACCCAGTATTAACCCAATTGCATAAAGTTTTAAAGTTGCAGTCTACCATCGACTGAATTGTTTACCAATGTTGACCAACAGTACTTGCATCCCACCACTGCTCGAGTACAAGATTTTCATAAGCACTGCCATGTTGTCTATTAAGTCCCATTCATGTTTTTTTGATTTACAGAGAAAAACATTAACGTGTGTTTCTCCATTTCTGTTTTTGTTTCTTTCAGGAGTGGTCTTTACCAATGTTGACCATGATCCGAACAGTACGTACATCCCACCACTGCTCGACTACAAGATTCGCATGGATTCTGCCATCAGTGAAAGAACTACCAAGTTGGTAGATGAGTAAGTTTTTCACCCTTTAGCCCATTAACTGCACATTAAATAGACCACTTAAAGTGATCCATTAACTTTGATGAATTCAACCCAAATCAAGTGTTTTCACACTTTTCATGTACCTGGTTGTTTGGCGTATGGTAACCCGTTTGAGTCTTGATTTGTCTTACTCAATGGGGCTGCCAGGGAAAAAAAGTAATGAGTCTGTCAACATATTAAAAGTTTACTAGAATGCATAATCATTCTACTTGCTCTCCTTTTCCATAGTTACTGGACGCCAGGTCCACGGAAGAATCTGAATGATCGCAAGTACTTTGAGAGCGGCTTCATCTTCATTCAGGACATGTTTGAGCAAGCCATCATCAAGGTGATGACGGGCAAGGACGACCTGGGAGCAGGGATGTACGTCAAGCAGTTCCCTTATCCATGCTATCTCAGTGACATGTAAGTATTGTCAATCAATCACTATGTGCTCTTCAAATCGGAAACTCCTTTTGCTATTATACAACAATTATGAGATATTTTAATTTTGTTATTGTAAGAATGGTAACTTGGATGAAAACAAAATAATTTGAAAATGGATTGCGGATGGATTTAAGAATGATTAGGGAGCGGGGATGTACATCAAGCAGTCCCCCTGCTACCTCAGTGATTTTATTACTGTCAATTACTATGGATGATTTGTACAAAAAAGCAATTCCTTACTTTCCCTCTCCTTACAATGACACAAAATTTGGTGGAATAGTTCACAGTATTTTTAAATTGTGAGAATAATCTCAATTACTTATTTGTCAAGTAGTCGTCAACTGCATTTTAAAAAATAGATTTGTGCACACTTTCTCTGGTGTTTTACAACTCTTCATGGTCATCTCCTGGCTGTGCTCAATGACCATGATTATCAAGGGGGTGGTGTACAAGAAAGGATATACCAACTCTTTTAAGTCTTGTCATAACGACTGTTATTTATTTATTTATTTATTTATTTTGGTATACATTTCAAACTGATCAGCAGCAGTGCTGAAAGGATCAGTGTACATTGAACATCAAAAACATACATAGTATAAACAATACAATATAGCAATTGTTACATTCGAATTTGAATGAATTGGAACAACAAAATTTACAAAAGTAAATCACTATAAAATAAACAAAGCTACATTACACAAAGAATAAATATCAGATCATTGTGCATAATTGCTAATCAACCACATTTCCAACAATGAATTGTATACAGCAATTCATAACTATATAGGTAATATAAAGTAATTCATAATTAAAACTGTTTTAAGTTATTAATCACCAAGCAATTAATTAATTATAATATATTTATCATTTATACCTATCAGCTGAATGCCTATTGTGAAATCATTATTATATGAGAGCAAGACTATTCTAATATTGATATTTCAATTAAAATTAATTAAGCATAATTTAAAAATGAATAATTATGTACCTATTATAAGTTTAATATCAATATTTTACCAAAATTCAAGGTACCGAACTGCAAGTTTATGAGTATTTGTCATATTACATAAATAAAAAAACAATCTAAGTCTACAATATTATCATCTTAATGATCGTTTAACTATACATGGGATACGTAAGACCAGTACTTAATTATTGTGTCCCGGTTTTGAATGAAAATATTACTCAAAAGCAAATATTAACTTTAGAACGAATTCTAAAGAGAGTCCTCAGAATAATATTGGGAGGTGACTATATAACATATGCCACTTTTGCTCTTTCATTGTGCAATTTAACTACATTAGAAGCAAGAAAAAAACAACTTTGTGAACAGTTTATATAATATCTTTAGAAAACACCCTGTTTTTAATGATTGGTTACCAATTAAAAAGAAAATAGTGCTCTTCATTACCTTGTTCATATTTTTAACAATGATACAATTCAATTTTTGTATAATCATTTTCTTTTCTTATGTACAATTGTGTATGTTGCTGTTTGCATAATAATCATTACTTTTAAAACTTTACAACTGTTAACATGTATCATGCACTTTACAAATGTAACAAATGTACAATTCAGCCTTTGGCTGCCAACTATTTAATTAATAAACTCTTTTAAATTCAATTCAACACAAATAACTTAATTACATTATACCAAGCAATGCAAATCATTACTAACAAAACACAATCCAACCAAATTCATGGTTTTAATGTACGTGCCAAATAGGGGATAGTTGATTTACGATATCTTTCTGTGTTACATTTAATTGTACACAATCAACTTCCCAGCAAAGCCCAATTTTCTTTGCTGATTTTCATTTATTTCACTAAACCCTGTTTATCACTAACTGTTATTGTTTTTTATCTACTATTTACAGATTCGTTCAAACGCTGTCGGGTGTTTTACCACTCTTCATGATTATCTCCTGGCTGTTTTCGGTGGCCATGATCATCAAGGGAGTGGTTTACGAGAAAGAGCGTCGACTCAAGGAGGTGATGAAGGTGATGGGCCTTAGCAATGGGGTTCACTGGTTTGCCTGGTTTATCGACAGCTTCCTAATCATGTTCGTCAGCTGCGTCCTCCTCGTTTGCGTTCTAAAGGTAGGTTTAATACCATTACAGCGATTATTTTGTTGTAAATGCAATCACACAACTGCGGTAATTCAACGGCCTATCTGTGGCTTGGCAGTGATTTAATGTTGCCTAGTTATGGTCAGACCTTGCATGTCAATTATAATCGTATCACCTGAAAATCAAATTTCAGTGTTGGGAAAGATAAGAATAAGATGAGTTGCGCGAGCCATATCAAATCAGCTGACTTTGGAAGTTTATTTTAGTGAGATAAGTATTTCAACAGTTGTATGCTCTCAATTTTTCTTTTGGAGAAGATTGCATTCAAATTTTTATTGCCCATGTTTGTTTTCATTCCTGCAGTACGGCCAGCTGATCACGTTCACTTCGTTCGGCGTACTCCTCCTCTTCCTCGTCTCCTTCTGCGTCTCCACCATCATGCTCTGTTTCCTCATCAGCGTCTTCTTCTCCAAGGCCAACCTCTCAGCGGCGTGCGGAGCGGTAATCTTTTTCCTGTCCTACGTGCCTTTTACACTGGTCCTCGCCTGGGATACTCACTTCACTCGCAGCACCAAATTTGGCGTGGTAAGTACAATCCATTATTTGTAGATACACTTTATGCGTCTGTATGATATTTGCATTAAGTATATTGAGTTGAAGCGTCGTCTTCTCAAAAGGCCAACCTTTCGGCGGCGTGCGGAGCAACAATATTTCAGAAACAATATTTAAGTTGAAGAGTGTTCTTCTCCCAGGCCCACTGCTTTCAGCATGCAGAGCTGCATATTCCAGGGAACAGTTTTTTTAACGGGGCAGCCTCAACTCAAGGCATACTATTTATGTAACTACTTGTATCGTTTTAGTCAGTGAAGTACAATGTATGAGAAACTTAATAACATTCATTCTTTTTTTGTCCCCATAGTCCCTGCTGAACACAATCGCGTTTGGCTACGGCTCCTTCTACCTATCCCTGTACGAGGTCCAGGGGACAGGTGTTCATTTGGGCAACATCAACGAGACGCCAATCCATGGAGAGAACGGTCTGACGTTCCTGGAGGTGCTGGCTATGATGTGGGTGGATGCCGTCATCTACGGGATTCTCACCTGGTACATCGAGGCAGTCTTCCCAGGTGAAATATTAGAATTAATATCAGTAAAACATTCTTCGTCAAATTCAAACTGTTACCACATGTTGACAAATGCATCTAAAAATAATATTGAAGAAAAATAAGTATGATCGATAAAACTTGCAATCAAACTTGAGTTTCTGAAAGAAAAAAAATTTGTTGGGGGGGGGGGGGGGGTGGGAGGAAGGCAGGCTTAATGTCTAGTTTGTTGGAACATTGGCTTTTCTAGGTATTTGTAATAAACTAACCCCTATGACTGATATTATGATTTATTTCCTTGCAGGTGCCTATGGAGTGCCAAGGCCTCTTTACTTCCCCTTCACCCGAAGCTACTGGTGTGGACATAAGAAGCCAAACGCCTCGGATCCAGATAACATTGACATCAACAGCGTTCGGTTCAAGGGAGGTAAGTTGTCACAGAGAATAAATTGAATTGTTATAATTTTTCTTCTATGGATTTTATTTTATTTTAAGTACATGTACAATGTAACAGATTAGGATCTTATTGTATATGATGTTTATATTCAGGACTGCCATTGCGTAACATTGTCTAAAGTCTTCCATCAAGATAATATATCTACATTTGTAAAGAGGACTGTACAGAAGTCACCAGACATAGATGTTGAGCCAACAAACCCCCAAACTCAGCTAAGATGTATTCAGCACACAAGCTTGCAAATCAACATCGGCATCAACTTCTCTAGACTCATCAATATTATTTTATGATAGATTCTTTTTTAAGGCAAGCTTTTAAGCAAAGTCCCATTCTTTAGGCTCTGTCTTATTTTTAGTTGTACATTTACATGTCAAGTTAATTATGTTCTAAACCATTGATGATATAGTCCTGAGTCAGCACAGCAGTTCTAATGTTCCATGTTCTTTGTTTTTACATGTAGGTCCCAATTCAGACTTTGAGGCAGACCCAAACCATCTCCAACTTGGTGTGGCCATCCGACACATGGTCAAGGTCTACTCCACGGGAAACAAGCTGGCCGTTGACAACCTCAGCGTCAACTTTTACGAAGGACAGATCACATCCTTCCTCGGTCACAACGGCGCTGGAAAGACAACCACCATGTACGAAAGACACTTTTTAAAATGGTTTTGTATTTGTAGAGAGGAGTACTTATTTAATCTTCCTATTGTTCTTATTTCCTGCAATGATAGACTACACAATGTTGGAACTTCTAATAATAGTTGATAATATGATTATTATTGTTTTTTCTCTCTAATTTTCTTCTTTTTTTTGGGGGGGGGGGGGGGGGGGAGGGCTGTCTGTAGAATTACCTTCCGGAATTCCATTTCAGTACAGTGAAAAAGACAATTACTGTGTTACGAGGACTTTTGAAAATAGATTTTGCAATCAAAACATCATGAGCTTATGTTGCATTTGCATATCATGTTGACATTATCAATAAGAACAAAAAGAAATATATATTGTGTTTGCCTTTCAACTTTTAATCAGTGTACTGAGAGGGTCAGTTCAAGAAGTGTGAACATGATTGATAAATAATTGATATCTTATTCGTAAACCAGGTCCATACTGACTGGCCTGTTCCCACCAAGCGAGGGCACTGCCTACATCTACGGACGAGATATCAGGACGAGCATAGACGAGATCAGGACGAGTCTGGGAATGTGTCCACAACACAATGTTCTCTTTGACAGGTAATGTACTTCATTCTTGATCTTCTTATTTCAGAATGTCACTTTACTTTATTTTATGTTATTCTATGTTATTATATTCTATTGTATTGTATTGTATTATATTCTATTCTATTCCATTCCATTCCATTCCATTCCATTCCATTCCATTCAATTCAATTTTTTCTGTTCTATTCTATTCTATTCTATTCCATTCCATTCCATTCCATTCCATTCCATTCCATTCCATTCCATTCTATTCTATTTTTTCTGTTCTATTCTATTCTATTCTATTCTATTCTATTCTATTCTATTCTATTCTATTCTATTCTATTATGTTCTAACAACTCCCCCCAAAAAAACTAGATTGCCACTTCATGGTAATGCAGTAATGCAGTGTTCAATATAAAAGAGTGATTTATTGTAGGTATTCCCTTTCATTTTATTACTTGGCATTTTGATCAATGCAGCTCAGTGAAAATTTACTGCATTATGCAGGTGTCATTTGTATGTTGCACCTCTTGACCCCCAGGAAATGACGCACTTATGATGCACCCATGACGCATTTCCCCGGGGGTCAAGAGGTGCGTCATACAAATGACACCTGCATTATTATCTCTTTGACTTAAGGCTTGGGGTGTCAAAGTTGATCAGGCATGAAAGAACCACTATAGATGCAAGTGAGTTTGATTGATACAGACAAAGTTTATTAATTATTATAATGATAATTATGATTTTAATGCTCTAGCCTGTACTTATTCCAACCCTCACTATGCTTATTGTACTTCTCAGTTAATTACCCAGATGAAGGAGCTGCTAGATCCTAAAGCTGGGCCCCACATGTTAATTATTATGTCATTCCAGATTGATTGTGAAGAATCATTTTATCATTCCAGACTGACCGTTGCTGAGCACCTGTGGTTCTACGCCAGGCTGAAGGGTGGCACCGCATCCGACGTTGACATAGAGATGGAACAGATGCTGACGGACCTAGACCTGCCGCACAAGAGGCATGAATTCACCAAGAACCTCTCGGGTAACCCATGCTTGTTATGTACATGTATGTGGCATATTAAAAATGGAATCAATTTATCTCTATAGCCTTTGAAGCAGGCACAGAGACTCATTCTGGATGAATCAGCCATAGGCACTTTAGACTCGTCATTTATTAGGATATTTTCATGCAGTTATTGTAGTAATTGGATTATTCTAATTGTCTTTAATTATAAAACTAGCAATGCACTGTATAGTTATCATTAAATCTGCAATACATTCTTATTCGCGGTGGCATTAAGAGAATCAAACTTTTCAATCTCAGTAACCTTTATTGCAGCCTACAAGACTAATTTTTGATGAATCAAATGTGATTGTAGATTACTTGCCATTGATTATAATATTTTCATGGTTGCAGTTTAAGTATAGTTAATGTATTCTTTAAGTATTCTGACACAAACAAATAGTTCATCAAATTGGCAACACATTTTCATTGCAGGTGGAATGAAGAGAAAACTGTCAATTGCGATAGCCTTCATGGCAGGCTCCAAGACGGTGATTCTGGATGAGCCGACTGCAGGCGTAGACCCATATGCCAGGAGAGAGATTTGGGACCTTCTCAGCAAGTACAAGAAAGGTGAGAAAGATTTGTTTGGAGGTTACTAGCAATTTTTCTTGTGTGAATATTGATTTGTTTCACAAACGCATAATCCCAAATGAATGGGATTGATTGAAACCATGCTTTTAACACAATTACAGAAGGCTAGCCCAACAAAGTCTGCAAAAACTTGATTTGATTGATCTTGTTTCACTATTGAATACTACATGAGCGTACAAAGATTAAACAAAAATAGTTTGCGATAATATATTTCATAATGCAAGTAATGATTAAAATCCTCTTCAAGTGTGAAGGCTTGTTAATGAAAAGACAGCTTAGATAATCTTCATATTTTCCTTGTAATAGTGACTAAAATGTTTCTGAAGATCACCTGACACAAAAATGTTACTTCTACAAGTTGACAACACATCCATGTAACTTTGTTTCTCATTCAACCTCAAAGGTCGGACTATCATCATGTTGACCCACCATATGGATGAAGCTGATATCCTTGGAGACCGCATTGCCATCATCTCTCAGGGTCCCTCAATAGCGGCTTAATAATACCATTTTGTGACTAAGAAGTTTCTTGTCAAAGATTGTCAGACACTTCTGACACATGCAATGTGTCTCCCACGAAACATCCATGTAACATTCTTTATTTCATTTTTTTTTTTCCTCACAGGCCGGACTATCATCATGTCCACCCACCATATGGATGAAGCAGACATCCTTGGAGATCGTATTGCAATCATCTCTCAGGGCAAGCTTTGCTGCGCTGGCACCTCTCTCTTCTTAAAGAGTCGCTTTGGCTCAGGCTACTACCTGGTTCTGACCAAGAAGAGCCTTAGCAAAATCGGGTACAGGAAGAATGGAGATGATGATGTTGCTCCGGTAAGAATTCAGACATTTTAAATTTGAATTAATTTGACTTTGCTAGCAATCAAGTTCCTAAATTCTCTTGAAAGCTGCTTTCATCCTTCTGTGGGGTGTTCGCCAAGGTGATTTTAATAGTTATCAATAAATTTGGAGAATCATAGAAAAGAAGTTAATGATGCTGCCCTGTTTATATTTTTTTTCATTCTGGTATGGTAAGATATGTATATGTCATATTAATTTAACCCATTAGAAACTGTTTGATTTTGGTACATGTACAATATGCATTGTTCATAGGCCCTAGCCAAAGTATTTTCAGACCCAGTTCTGAATGGGTTTAGTTTAGTCATAGTGAGTTGATTAGAGAGAATTTTATCTCATTCAGCTAATTTCAGTCTGCTAATTTTCATATAATTTCTCCTTTCACGTTTCATTATCTTTTCTGTCTGTGTATTTCTTACTTGCAGTTGGATCTTGCTGGTGATGCAGTAGTAGACGGAGGAGTCATCCAGGCGGAGAAGCACGGCGAGGCTCACGATGTACCAGGTAGGAACTGTTGTAGTTGGAGACACACACATAAAACATAGACGCTGACATTATAAGGAAGTATTCTGGAGACACATATCGAGATGCATTCTCAGGTTCAGTGGTTCAATCGAATAACCTTCGCACTCTGCGCGTAACACTGTAAGCCTGCGCGTGTAACATAGTTCTGTCATCAACATACCACAACAGAAACCTTCTTTATTTGCTCTTCTTTTTCAAGCATTCCAGTTCATCTGTAAAATTAACATTCAAGATTCAAAGATTCAGAATCTTAAACCAGTCCAAAAAAATATCTCTGTAAAATTTTAGCGACTGACCCGCCACATTTCTATTCTATTATTGCACTGGAAAGATTTGCCTGTGATAAGTAGCATGTCATATTTGGGGGATGCATGGGCACCAGTGGCCGAGAGCACGATCATGACCCTGGAACAGACCTACATGTAGTTCCACTGATCTCTAAATATGCTTGTGTAAGCCTTTGAGTAAGGGAAGTATGTGTGCTTTGCTACCTTCTTCTGAGTTTTATATTATTCTAGCATATTGACATTGATGAGTTAGAGCCAATTACCGTATTTACCGGCGTAATCGCCGCATACTTTTTCCTCGAAAAAACCCTGCAAAGTCGGGGTGCGGCGTGTACGCGGAGATAGTCAAAATGTCACTCTTGACTGGCCTCAAAACAACACATGTCAGCAGGTGTGGGACTATTGGTTGTATTGCACTGTATTGTATTGCATGATAAAACATTATATAGCCAAATTGTCTACGTTTACCCTGGCCTAGAATGGTTTCTCACCTTTTTTTGCTGATATTTGCGAAATCTGATACGTTTTTAACATTTTTTTTTCACGCGCCGCCGATTTCATGCTAAAATTTGCCACATTTTCCCAGCCGATTTTCTGGTTTCCCGCCGTTATTCCCGCTTTTTTTGTCGCCAGTTTTCCTAGCGCACTTTTCTCCCACATTTTTGTTTTCAATTTCAATGCCCAAAATCGGCATGCGGCGTTTACGAGGATGCGGCGATTGCGCCGGTATTTACGGTATGCTAATTATCATGGTAAATGTTGCTGGTCTGTAATCGAGCCCCTGGGCCCGGGGGAGGGGCACTAGACCCTCAAGGAATATATAGAAACCCAGTCGTTGGGCAAAGTTGTTGTCACTTGGACAGATGCCTAGTGACAAGGGTCATGCCAGGGCTAAGGGCTTTAATATCTCTATTTGTCTGAACGAATAGTTGATTTATTGAACTGTACATATTAAAGGGATAGTTGAGTTTGGGTCAAACTGAATTTTAGTAACCAAAACCTGCACCATTACAGTACAAACTAATAGTTATAACTCCACCATGCTCGAAAGGTATACATAATTACAAACGACTAAGTAAAAACCTGGTTATCATTCAAAAAGAGCTATTACAACACAAGAGGGCGCTCTCTAAAAACTCATTGGTTTTTAACCATTTTTCATACAAAATTGTGCATGTGATGTTTTGTTAAAATAATGATTTAATAGAGATATCATCAACAACTATTTAAAACTTCTTTTAAAATTTGTTGAAAGAAGTATAATAAGCATTTTATGTATTTTTTTTTAAAGTCAAGATATCGCCTGGCCAGACGATATATAAATAAAATATTTTGAAATCAAATTTTACAACTACGAGAGCATTCGAAAGAGAATGATTCTCATTTCACATGTTTTATTCAAATGGAATTAATACCAACCAATTTAGTGTCAAGGGGCATTTTGGGAAGTACCAATACTTAAATAGGTCCTTAAAAGTTTTTATGTGTTCTACAGATCTCGGCTACTGCAGTGAGGCCGTCATTACGGCGTTCATCAAGAAGTTTGTCCCCAAGGCCATCCTGGCAGAGAATGTCGGCACAGAGCTCTCCTACCAGCTACCACTGAGCGCAGCCCGGAACAAACAGCTAACAGATCTCTTCAACGAGCTGGAGGCATGCCTTGACAAGCTGTACCTCAGCAGCTATGGCCTCTCTGATACATCGCTAGAAGAGGTTAGTGTCTGGATCATTATTTAAAAATAATTATATTAAAATAAAGTAATATATTGATTGATATTTACTACAGACAGCAATTGATATTTACTACAGACAGCCAGCCAATACTGAGTACACTCTTGTCTGCAACACGCACCTCAACTTCCCCACTCCTGACGACGAACAGTCAACATTTAAAAAAAGGTTGAGCCCCATCTTTATACCCCCCTACCCTTCCCTACAATAAAATTATACCTGTGCTGTAGTCCTGAAGTCCTTTCAGGACTACAAGCTCAAGAAAGAAAAACCAGCAGTCCATTCCAGGACTACCACAGTCCTGAAAATATCCAAGAAAGAATATTATCACAGTACTTTTTAAGGACTATCCACTACATTCTCATTCTTACATGGTGGTACCGCAAACCCAGATTCACAAAGGAGGTTTGTGTAAACCATGGTTTAAAACATGGTCTAAATCTATGGAGTGCTGCTCGTAGGCAAGTAAAACAATTTATAATTTCTAATGATATGACTGTTAGTGCTTGCTAACCAGCAAATTTGACCATCTGAGAAGACAAACATTTATTTGGTGCCTTTAGCAAATGTGTAGCATCAACATTGTTAAACAAGTAATTTACAAATTTACAAATGGCACTCCATAGATGTAGACCATGGTTTAAACCATGGTTTACACAAACCTCCTTTGTGAATTCCATCCGTTGTGAACAGACAGTTTTGTTTTCATTAACATGTCATAACAACTTTTTTCTCTCTCTCATAAAATTCTCCAGGTTTTCCTGTCTGTGACGGAGGAGAACGAGATGGTCGATATGGAGCCTGGAGATACCGACATAGCGACAGACGGTGGGCGGTTGCCGCGGCCGTTCATGGGGCGTGGCAGCATGAGAAGACGTCACTACCGGATGCCCTCCGCCTCCTCCATCAACCTCAGCATCAACGAGGAGAGCCAGGGGCTGTTGGCGCATGATGGTGAGTACTAAAAAAGAAATCTTGTCTGGACCCTGTATTGCAAAGATCTTTAATTTATCATGCGTTAAATTAATCATGTTCCTAAGCTTGAGAAAGAGAAGAGCAAAAAAGTCACTTTTTGTGCTTGTTTTTCGTCATGTTTAAAGTGTGAGCATTGTAGAAGATAAAGGCATGTCAGGGTCATGATGACCATGTGATTGGAACATATCTTTTTAGATCCATATAGTTTCTAGCTAGCACAAGCATTGGGAAGGGTTTCTGGGAAGTACCAACATTATGGGTCGTTGCAGCTCAGTGGTGTTATGGTGAGAGCTCCTGATCTAGCAATTCAGATGTCTCCGGTTTGATTTCTCTCATGTGCTTTGCTCGTTTTTAGTTATTCAATTTTGTATTATTGTCAGTTTTCCATACTTTTGATTACTTTAAATATATGATAATAATAATAATAATAATAATAAAGTGTTGCTTATACTAGTGCTTAATAATATGCTTTCTACACACTTAACAATATGACTACAAAACAAAATAATGCAAATATACAATCTTACGAAAAACAAATCTTTCAATATCGTTTCAGTGGCCGATGCCGTGCACCAAGAAGCAGCCAACCAGCCTGCCCAACACCGGAGGAATGAGAGCGATGGAATCGATGACTCTACTCCAATGGTTCCTATCCACAGGAGATCAAGGGAAACTGTGCAAGGTAAGTCATGCAATTGTAACAGCAGGTATAATTGTATGGTAGAAAACATGCGTTGAATGTTAAGTGTTTTTTCTAACCTACAGTATGGTACATTGGTAAAGGGTAAATTATATAAAGTTCTAATATAATTCTAAAATCACTTCCTGATGTCATCAAGTGTGATAATAATTATATAACACATGCACTGAACATTACATGTACATGTATGTGTTTATAACTTTAACCTCCGTTGGTGAAGGGAAGATATGTAATTTGATGATGATGATGATGATGATGATGATGATGATGATGATGATGATGATGATGATGATGATGATGATGATGATGATGATGATGATGATGATGATGATGATGATGATGATGATGATGATGATGATGATGATGATGATGATGATGATGATGATGATGATGATGATGATGATGATGATGATGATGATGATGATGATGATGGTGATGGTGATAATAACGATGATTGGGATGATGATGTTGATGATGATGATGATGACGACGACAACAGCGGCAGTAGCGACAAATGATGATGATGATGATGATTTTGTTTACCCAGGGTTGATTCAATGCTATTCACTTGAAGCACCATGTTCACTCACATGTCACAATCACTTCACTCTCTGTGTTTCAGTTTGTGTTTCTATCCATTTTGTATTCTTCATTCCAACCATTTTGTTTTGCGGAGCATAGGTCAGGCAAATGAGGGAGGTACAGAGCCTCAGGGCGCAGCGAGCTATGAAGGGTCAAAGGCCAAGGGTCACAAGAGGAATAGAGATCACAGTCGCAACGTGAGCTTCAGCCAGTTAGAGGGTAGGTTGTCATTACTGCATGCTGTTTTTAAAGGCAATTCAGACCGGTATATCAGATGCGCGAATCCACATTGCGCACTTTTTACGCACGGGACGTAATCCCCCTTTGCTCAGTGTAAGCAGCGATCGCACACTGTCCCAGTTCACAAACGACCGAGTCGAAAAAAAAGACGCGTTTGGATATACACATGTAGGATACATAATAACGATATACTCTACAATGCTTGTACGGTTTCGTAGTAAGGGTCCCGGCCGTGCGAATGTACATGTATGCACCGCTGCGCTGCATGCATGATAATGCATGCATAGCGTATTACACTTGTGTACCGTACAATGGTAGCTCATAGCTTAGCTAGCTAGCTGTGAATGTACACTGCTGCATGCAATTACATATGAAGGCCTGTGTATTACGTGTTCAGTACATCATTGCGCTTTTGCGGGGTATTCCGAAACACCGCTCCAGATCGATCCAACACACAGCGTGAGTTTCCCTCGGGAGATTACTGCGGAGTGAGAGTTGGATTTTGCTGACTACCCATGTTTACCCACGCATATTTGCCTTTAACTCATATGCAACAAGTTCTTCTGTCTTTGTTTATACGGTTCACCCATTCTGATGTTAAAGGGATAGTTGAGTTCTGGTAAGGAGAGTACAGTTTTAGTGAAACTGAATTTTAGTAACCAAAACCTGCATCATTACATTACAAACTAATAGTTATAACTAGAAAGGAACACAAAATTACAAATGACGTAGTAAAGATCATGTTATTATTCAAAAAGAGCCGTTAAAACCTAAGAGGGCGCTCTCTAAACACTCATCGGTTTCAACCATTTTGAATAAAATATTGTGCATGTGATGCTTTGTTGAAATAGTGATTAGATAGAGAAATAACCAACAACTATTTAAATACCTATTTTGTAACTTTTTTGAAAAGAGGAAGCATTTTTTTGAATTTTTAACGGCTGGTTCAAAATTCTCTAATAAACCCGGGGCCCCGGGTTTATTACAAATTGTTATATTTATGGATATTTCAGCCGTTTCTGAACCGATTTTGATCAAACAAAGATGATTTTATTGTTTAAATATTATGCTCTTTCAAATTTTACACTCAGTTTTTCATTACCTCACAAACCAATTAAGTAGTCTAGCGCCCTCTCTACCAAAACTCAACTTTCCCTTTAAACTTTCTTTTAATAAGGTCTGTACATTTCCATTGATGTATGTACAGTGTATATGTGTTGTTTTGTCAGTATTGTCGGGTTCCTGTATTTTTCTCATATTTTTCTTGTTGTACGTATTGTATGGTTTATAATTTGAACTTTGTGTGTACTATCTATGTATTGTATCCCATTCACACCATTTTCTATTTCTATATGACATGTTTTCATCATTGACCACATCTCGGGTATTTTTTTGTGACTAGTCTTGCAAGATGGAAAGTATTGGTGTGATTTTGATATAAAATGACACTTACATGTAGGTCACTAGGTTCAATTCAGCTTTTTATAGTAATTGTGTTTCTTTGTTATTTTAAGAAAGAAAAAAAACATACATGATTTGCATGTATATAAATATTGCCATATCCGTTTTGCCAAATTAGCAAAAGTCATTGTTCCCATCGCCGAGGCTCAAAGCACTGAAACACCTAGCACAGATGATGCACCCAACACCAGCAATGACCCAGAGGTCGATAAGAGTGACACAGAGGTCGATAAGAGTGACACAGAGGTCAATAAGGGTCAGAAAAAGGCCAAAGGTCACGCTCGCCAGGTCAGCTTCAGTCAGCAGGAGGGTAGGTTCTTTCTCGTCAACGGAATGATTGGATTGCAAAATAGCCTTTTAGCTACTCACATAGTGCAGCTTCTACTAACCTGCCTGCCTGCCTGCCTAGGATTGAAGATATTTTGCAGGAATGCTCTTGCACTATTATCAACAATGTCATAACTAAAATCATATTTTATGCTTTAATATTGGACTTGCTGTTAAATATCATGATATTAATTTATACTTGATTTTAATACATACATGTAGCACCTAAGATGATTGATCAGCATTCATCTCTAATCTCTTTGCAATGATTATATATACTACACCAGCCATCGGACACACTCTTGGGCGCCGAAAATGGCTAAATCTCCTACCCACGATACAAAGGCAAAGCTTTGGTCTATTATGATCAACAAAATAAATGTGATAGGGTAAAGCAAAATTGGTTGGAGTTCAGCAAGCTATATTCTATCCAAGTAGATTGCTACAACTTACTACAACCTTACTGGCCAACATGGGTGATGCAACTAATATGCTGGCAATTTGTTTGTGTGCACTAACAAAAATATCAACTGTGTAATTTATGCATTTCTTTTATGCA